>JAPKLW010000214.1:253815-320290 GCA_026898455.1 Plectranthus barbatus
ATGCTAAATCCTAGAAAAACAAAGAGATGAAGAGTCATAAAAGCAGGAAAAGGAAATTAAAAACCCTGTAGTCTTCAATCTTCAAATCCTGGCATGCTCTTCCAGTTCCCCTTGAATTTCTGTAGAAAATTCTCCTCTCTAGCCTTCGGAAATTAGAAAAATAAAACTCGGAACGTAGTTGGGTGGAAGGAACAAAGTAAGAACCTTTTTAAGGCTTTTTGAACTCATATTTATAGATTGGGATTTCTGATTTCAAAAGATATGGAAAAATCTGTGACTTGGGCCAAAAGATACGTAACATTACGTCAAATTTGCGAAACCGACGAGTGGAAGTTTCACGACTGGCGATCGCAGGGAAGGGAAATGGATCGCCGGATTGGTCACGAAGGGAGAAGGCAGAGCCGGCGATCGCCGGGAAAGGCTGCTGGGTCGCCGAGGGAGAAGTGTGAGCGCCGGCTTGTGGGGGCGGTCGCCGTTTGTGTCACGAAGCCTCCATTTTCTCCAATTCTTCCGTAAATTTCTAACTCTTTCTCCTCCCAGTGCAAACCAACATGATAGTTCCTCAAATGCTTGCTCAATCATCTCATTTAATCCTCAGAAACGTATCAAATCTATGCAAAACAATATCAAACAAAACCAAACGTAATATTTCCTTAAAGAATAAGAATAACGCATGAAAACATCACGTAATGGCTCAGTCTGAAGCATAATACAAACATAAATATATCAATAAAATGCACAGAGTGAGTGTTTATCACCAACTTACTGGAGAAATACTTACCCAACACTCTTGCGGGCACTCTGCGGGAGCAACACGATCAATATCCGTCTGGCAGCTGTGCATCAGATCACACTTGAATACTCTCCAAATAATTCCAGATTGTCTTGCACGTAGCATAAAAGGACAACCATTCCCATGCTTGCATCTGAAGTTGAGCCGAGTAGTGCTGGACCTCTCTGTGGAGTACTCCAACCGGTGATGCAAGTGATGCAGTCCTACAGCAAGGTCAAGTTCATCCTTGCTGCTAAATGTCGCTCCAATGCACAGCTGAGTCGGGGCCCAATCTGCGGGAATAATCCACTCCAAACGCTTAGGAGCATCAACCTCTATTAAAGGAAGCACCCAAGTCCTTACTTCCTGATCATGTCGAGCTGCAGCCACAGACAGACTCAAGTTATTGTTAGATAGTCCGTACTGATCCATTCGCCCAGGAGCTAGAATCCATCTAGAAAAATCACTGACCAAGGACTCAAACAACCGACTCCGGCCCTCCTCCTCGTCCCTCTCCTCCTCACTTGCCTCCTCCTCCTCATCATCATCATCACAATAATCATCATCATCATCTGTAGATTCCGCCTCATACTCATCTACGAAATCATCAGCTAATGAGATGCTAGGACCACCCATTCGTGTTGATCGCTATGACTGTGATTGAGGTGCCTGAAATCCGGACTGATTTTGCTTCAATTTGGTGACCACATATATAATTGGATCAATGCTATTTTCATATAGCATCCGCATAATATCTTCGTCGGTCTTCAGTCCAGCCTTCACATGCCTCGAGCCCCCAGATATACTGCTCATGTAAAACAAGCAGTAGCTAGTACTGAGGAGATCACAGTGCATGATCTCGGTATTGTAGGAGATCCGTTCACGTCTCAAACAAATCAATTGCTCGTCTCCGCCCATATACTCGGATCTGTCCCAAGCCCCACCATGACGTATGATGAAACGTTGATACGACATCTGCGATAAATGAAACGAAAATATTAAAAAAAATCAGGAGCATATACCAGCAGACAATTCGAGATCTCGATATTAATATCGAGATCTCGGAATAAAATTAAAATTAATTGAGATCTTGTGATAAAATCGAGATCTCGAGATGATGTCGAGATCTCGATATGGTGAAGTCGAGATCTCGACATCATCTCGAGATCTCGATTTTGTCACGAGATCTCGATTTTCCTGGGTTTCTCCCTAAGTTCTCTGGTATTTTTTTACGAAGAACAGTCCTAAAATCGCTATATTTTCTAAAAAACTAAGATATACAAGTCGATACTAAGATATGCAAGTCGATTTTGAACACATAACATCATTATAACGCAGAAAACGAATCGAAAATAAGAAAAAATGGTTGAAATCAACATACCTTCGATTTTTCTCTCTCAAAACCCTCTCAACAATCTTCAAATAATTTTTAGAATGTTTCCTTCCTCGTACAAACGAAAATATTTGTTTGTAAAAAGTTGTAATAAATTTACAACTAGCTTGGTAGTTCAAATTAATTGCTCAAAATTAAATAAATGAATAAATAAATGAAATAATTAATATTTTCGAAAATGGAAACAGCTTTAATAAAGTTAATTTTGTCTTGTAGCCGAAAATGGAAGAGAAAAAAAGATAAAAATACAAAGTGGCTAGAAAACTTATATTTTTATCCTTGTGGCTATAAAACATACCCACTTATTCAAAGTGGCTAGTTGTATGTATTCCCACAAAAAAATATATATTTAATCAACAAAGACTAAACATCATTTACTAATGGAAAACATATCATTTACTAAATAAACAATAAATAAACTTAGTTAAATATATAAATAGGCTTAGATCTCTAAAAAAATTTCGGAGTGTATCTAATATAAATTTTTACCATTACTAAGTTATAATTTTGACGGGACCTTTATATTATGAAGAGGGTCTCCAAAAAACTTAGTATATTAATATCTTATCGATTTTAATAATTTATAAATTAATCTAAGTCGGGACGGAATAAATTTATTATTTAAGTGAGTTTATTAATTTATCATGTTTTACTGTAAAAGAAAATATCTTCAAGAAGACGATAATAGTTTATTTTCTTTTTTTAAGGCTTGAAATCTTCTCTCACATCTCATTTTTAAAAACTTGGTAACATTATGGAATGGTGCCTTTATTGGTTGGTGTGCCCTTTCGTGTGCTTCAGAGCCATTTTCCTAAGTTTAGAACATAAATTTGGGGTTTTTTTTTCATAATATTATTTTTTGATATATTATTTGAAGTGGAGTAATATATTAGTGCATGTTGGGAAGAATTTCCATGTTAAAAAAAATTATTACATTATGCGTAAAAACCATTGTTCTTGTATTTAGAGCATCTTTCATAAAATAAGAATATAAGAATAAGATATTGAAGAGAGAAATAGTTTACTCACTAACACGTCAATATTTTTCAACTAATTTCTATTCAAAACTAGGCTTCTTAGATGGCTGAATAGTTGTCCAAATTCCTTTTTTTTTTTTTAATTAAAACTTGTGGTTTAGTTTTTCTAGTTATTAATGTTTATACATTTAGAATAATAAAAACCAACCATTATTTAATTGCTTAGGCATTGTCTGGCGCTGACTTTATCGTAGTGTCAGTTTAGTGCTTATTAAATTTCATAACTGTGATTTAGAATATAATAAATGCAGAGAATTTAGAAATGGAGAATTATAGTTATGCTCTATAAATCTACTCATGCAAATTATGTTAAAAAAGAAGCTAAATTGCGATGATTAACTATTTACGATATAAGCTCGATTTATAAAAGTATTAATGAGGTTCGAATATGTGTTTAACAAAAAGTTAAATACACAAACTGTAAACGTGTCGCTTCCGAAGTGATGAATCATATCAAATATCACATAAAGAAATGAGTGATTATGATTTATTAAAATCAACCATGCTTTGTTTTTAATGAGCATGGATTAGTGATTGATTAAACAAAGTTAATTATTGGTGGAGTTAGGCTGAATCATGCCAAATAATATCACAGAGACTATATACGAATCAACGACAAGTATTTAATTTTAATGATTGAACATGAAGATTAAAATAAAACTGATTGCAATTAATTATAATCAAGAAAGTGATGTGCAAATCTAGTGATCATTTCGCATCCAAAAGTATCTTCTCATTCGTCCAACTGGAAATATATTTATATACTTGTGTTAAGAAACGATCAATCACAAAATAGTATGTGAAAGATTTTTTTGTAGGTATTACGAATTTTTGTTAGAAATTCTTTTTTTTTATATTATGTTTTGATGAGTCAAATATACTATTAGATTAATGTGTCTTAAACTAAATTACCTTAAATTTGTAATATCATGTATCTGAATTATCAAGTTGTAATAGGAACTGATTATAAGCTTTAGGAGATATGATAGCGAAGTTTTCAGCAGCAAAGAAACTTGTTTGGAGATTATTTGCTAAATTGTCTTTACCAACAAAACGTCTTTGAAGGAAGCTGGCTGACACGTCATCACCAGCTGCTAGACCACCAACAAGGAACATACCAGCTTGGCACTTCTCAACCAACAAAAAGACACACGCAAGCCAAGACATGCAAAGACTTTACAAGACCAGACTTTAAGAAATGAGATCTTAAATGTGTTCCATAAAACTTCTTCGTCCAAGGTATCCACCAGCAAACATTCATTAGACTAGCTTATAGTCGTTCTGACCAAAGCAGCAAAAGTCCACCTACTCTGACACAAAAGACATTGCGAGTCAGAAAAAGGGAGACCTCAATGGGATGAGTTCTTTTTTTCTCACAACGGCTTCAAACGGCCACGAATTCAAACATTCCAAGGAGCGCCTATAAATAGAGGCTGCAAACCATTTTGAGAAGGTTACCAGAATGAATTCTATCAAACTGATTGACAAATAGACTTGTGAGCAATATTCTTTCCATCATCGTTTGCCAATCATTCTCGAAAGCAACCAACTCTCACAATCCAAAAGCTTTCAGGTTGTTCTAATAACTTTCTGTGTTCCTTCCGTCACATGAGGCTCTGTGCGTCTAGTAAGAGCTATTTCTATTTTCGTACTTTCTGAGTAAAAAATATCTTAGAGTCGTCACTTCTCCGGTGACAACTATCACGGGTGTATACTAAAAACTGGCGTTCTTGAGAGGAGCTCAAACTCTCACATCAAGTCTGAAGGTTAGTTAGTGCCACGCTTCAGGTCTGACGAAGCTGTGGATTGCAGAGGACTTCACGAGTGCGCTAGTGGACTCGTGTACACGGACATTCATCAGCTAGAAATAGATCGTTGACATCTTTATAATCTCCAACTTAGTGATATCTAGACAACGCGTTTGAAGAGACGACGTAGGACGGTTGGTCCGAACCTCTATAAATTCTTTATGTTATTTACTGCTTTATTTAATTTCTGCATTGTGTTTTAAACCCAACACCTCATGTGTTGGATTTTATTACGGAAATTGGACTATGTAATATATTGCTCGCTGAAAAACCATATTTTTGAACCCAAGCTAGAGCTAGAATCACCAATTTGGAGGGCCCAACATTGAAAGAATTCTGTCGCACTTTGTTACACTCTGATACTTGGATCAACAAAAGAATTTGTATCCATTATAATTGAATAAATATATTATTTGTTGCAAAATAAAGACTAAATACATCATTTCTAATAAATACAAATACATTAATTGATGAGAAGTCCGATTAAAATATGTTGATAAGTTTAGATTTGTCTTGTAGAAAAAATGTGAGTTCATCTCCTATAAATTTTTGTATTTTATTTAATTTTGGGATAATAAATATATGATCATTATTATATATATATAGAGGTGTTATTCAATTTTAAAAGTAAAGTTTAACTAAAAAAAAATGAATGAGCCTTTGGAATATATTAATGATTGAGATAAAAATATTAATCAATATATTAAAACTTGTTCATTGCTTATTTCTTAAAATATATTGTACCTTTTCTTCTATACATTAATATATTTTTTAATAATTTATTTTTCGCGATTAAATTATAGGCTAAATTCTATTTAGCGGATATTTTGAATCAGTATTAAATGCATTTTTTTTAAAGAGAGGAATCACAGTGTTCTTCATAAATATAATATAATAGTCACAAGTTTGTATTTACTATAACGATCTCAGTTTTGGCATTTTAGGTAAACTAATAACTCCAAGCCATATAGTTGAAAATTGGTGATTATAATAATAGTTAGGTTAAAAAAATTAATAGTTTGTCAACATGATGTTAAACTATCTCTATAAACTTTTGTTAGAGGTCATAAATATAGGTCGGATTCGTAATATTAAATTAGCTGCTTATCCTATTTTGTTATAGATATCAAAATATATTTTATACATAGTAGATTACATTATTCTCAGATCTCAGTACACTATAAGATCATAAGTTGACAAGCAGCAAACCAGAGAATTGGGAGCTATAGAAGTCCAGTGGATCTGAGAGAGGGAAGGAAATTCTGCTTCTCGATAGGCATAGTATTTGATGGAACCTTCACCAAATATCCGGATCGGAGCAAGGGATACATATCAGAAGATCATATCTGGTGGATCTTCTTTCTTCTTTTTCTTCTTTAGGTTTTGATTTGATCTGATCAAAATCAAAGATTTAATTATGATCTTTTCACTATTGAATATTTTTGCGCAAGAAGGATTCAATATCAAATTTTTGCGCAACAGCTAAGAGTTAAATTCATCCAAGTATTCCATAAACTTCTTTTGCATTAATAGGAGCATGCTAGGTTTAATCATATGACATAAAAATTATTTTAGACATCCAATAATCGGTCTTGACAAATCAAATTATGCAATTCAGTTTGCATGTAAAAATCCCTTCAATCAGCTCGAGTCAAATGATCAAGAAAGTGACAGGTATCGAAAGTTGTCATCACCGTGGTCAGGAGGACACTTGGAGAGTGATGAAGTGCTAGTTCGATACAGGGATATGGCAACAATAATGGCGGAAGCTCCTCGAATCAATCTCAGTGAGAACTTGGAGGAAGTCTTATTAGTAGAGATGGAGGAACCATCTTGCTTCAATGAGGCAGCCAGACATCCATAATAGGAAGAAGCAATGACAAAAGAAAGCAAAGCTATTGAGAAGAACGAGACTTGGCTGCTCATACCATTACCTGTCGGACACAAGGCGATTGGGTTGAAATGGACATTTAAGTTGAAAAAGAACTCAGGTGGAAAAGTAATCCAACCCAAGATTCGCTTGGTGATGAAGGTCTATGTGCACCGACAAGGCATTGACTTAGATGAAGTTTTTGCACAAGTTGCTCGAATGGAAACAATCTGAGTCATCCTTGTCTTGGCGATTAATCAAGAATGAAAAGTACATCATCTCGTTGTCAAGATAGCCTTTCTTAATGGGGAGCTCGAAGAGTAGGTGTACGTGACTCAACCAGAGGGGTTCAAGGTCACAGAGAAGAAGCACATGGTGTTGAAGTTAAAGAAGGCACTGTATGACCTTTGTCAAGCGCCTCAATCTTGAAATCTGAAGCTCGATCAAAGCTTAAAACATATAGGTTTGACAAGATGTACACAACTTATGCCAAGAAGATACTAACCCAGTTTGGGATGCTTGATTGTAACTCTACCAGAATACCAGTGGAGCTGAGGGCCCAACTCCACAAAGATCTCGAAGGATAGCCAGTTGATAAGATAGAATATTGAAGAGTTATCAGTTATCTATGCTATATTCTTCACACGAGACCAGATCTTTCCTATGCTATTGGAGTTGCCAGCAGATTTAGGGAGAGGTCTACGAAGATGCATCACAAGACAGAGAAGCAAGTGCTACAATACCTTCGAGGCTCTATGCACTTCGGTCTAGTGTTTGGAAAAGTAGAAGAAGGTGATGTAAAGATAGTAGGTTATTCTTACAGTGATCTTGCAGGAGGCAAGAAATTCTACATCAATGATTGTCTTGTCTCGTGGAACTCACAGAAGAAAAAGACAGTTGCACTTTCGACATGCGAAGCAGAGTTCATGGCAGCAACAACTGCATGTCAAGCGTTGTGGTTGAAAGTCCTGTTGTTTGAACTGACTGGTTCGAGATAAAAAACAGTGAAAATCTTCGTCGACAACAAGTCAACACTCGCACTAATGAAGAATCCAATATGCACATCGACACGAAGTATCACTTCATTCGAGAATATGTCGAAACAGGTCAAATGGAAGTGGAGTTTGTTCGAACCGATGAGCAAAAGGCTGATGCACTAACAAAAACCTTACCAACACCAAAGTTGGTAGTGATGCGACATTTGCTCGGAGTTAGAGACCTCGAACCACTTAAGGAGTAAGGGGGAGAATGTTGAAAATTTACTCCTTGATTTTGGAAAGATTTGTTTCCTTATCTAGTTTTGAAAGAAATCTAATTCAATTAAGAAGATATAGATATATTTTAAATTATCTTATCTTTCTTGTTTATCTATCCTAGTTTTCTTATAATAGGGATAGTAGTTTTCATTGTTCAGAGTAGAAATTAATTCAGATTTTCATAGAGTTTCGTAACAATTGTTTTCCATTTATTTTTTCTTCTTTCTTCGTGTTTTCATCGATTGTTTATGATTTCTGGGTAAAGAGAGCCACATACAAGTTAAGATTTATATATTAAATAGGAATGAATTTATACTTTTTATTTATACGCAATCAATTTATAAACTTAAATTTATTCATTAATTAATTTTTTTGCTACATATATTATGTTTCAAATGTCAATATTTTTTTTAAATAATGTAATTAGTGTATGTTAGCAATTTTGTATTTAAACCTCAGTCACTGTCTCCTCTATCCTTAAATGTAAACATTTTTTCTCCTCATTTTCTCTTTTCTCATATTGTAATCAAACTATTATATCCTTCTTGATTTAAATCCGTTTCTTATGAATTATATATCAAATTAAACGTATTTTTATGATGATTCATATTATATCCATATTGCATATGTTTAGTTTAGAAGATTTGAACGAAAATCGCAATTTTGTATTCAAGTGTTATTCATCGTATTTACCTTCTAAATAAAACATACATCAATTATGTATCGAAAATGCCTCAAGTAGCCTCATTTTTTTGGCATAAATTGATTCATTTTTGCACATGAATACGATGCATTTTTATTCTTAAGTATACACATTTTCTCCTAATATTAAGTGCATTTTTCGTACTAATCATATACTGCATTTTTATTTTCCAAGTACTGCATTTTTTACATTGAACATATGCATATTACATTTCTTTAACTGCACTAAATAAAATTTTTTAAATATTACATTTCTTTAACTGCACTAAATAAAAAATTTTAATATATATTTTTCACATTTTTGCCCTTGTATGCTAGACGGTAACACAAATAATGTGCATTTATTTTGATATTTAATGGTGCAGATTTGTTCTTATTTAACATATAAAACCCTATTAACATAAAATCACTACCCTATATATATATATATATATATATATATATATATATATATGGTTATCCACTCTCCCTATGTTGGTCTCGAGATCAGAGTTGGTGCACAGCGGAAATATTTTAGGAACTTGCACTTAACAAACTGGTAGTTCCTAACTATTTGTGTTTCTGAAACTTAGTGTTTAACGAGTTCGAATGATTAGTCTGGTTCAAATGTACTTCAACACTGTGTTAAGTTTTAAAGCTTTGGCAAATAAGTATGTAAAACAATAAAGTGCGAAAGGATTTATAGAGGTTCAGACAAAAAAGTCCTACGTCCTCTCTTCAGACTGTATGTCTGGAAAACACTAAGCTTTGGTTTATAATAGGGTCTCACGATCTATCGCTAGCTGTTAGATGCCAATGTCCACAAGTTCACTAGCTCACTCATGCAGGCATTTGTTTTCCTCCGCTTCTTTTGAACTTGAGTGTGAGCACATGAAGCAGTCTCTTTTGATCCTTGGGAACTTTTAAATTTCTTCTCTAAACTGTTGAACTTGTTGGCTAAAAGCCTGTGATAGTCATTGCTGGAGATATGCAGTAACTGCTATGTTCTTACTTAGAAAATAAGAACACCAAGATGATAACTCGAGCTTGGGAAGAGCGAGTCTCTTGTACAAAGAGAAACACGGTAAGCTATGAATTAGCCTAGGATATTAAAAGCTTTGAGTTTTAATTTTCCTAGAGTTTCTTTGCTTTCACAGTGTTTTGGTAGTCTTCTCTACTGGGGCACTTTGTCTATTTATAGGCGAGGTGTTAGATATTTGAAATAAGAGCCATTGAGAAACATATTGGATGATGTCCAATTTGGTGCTTCTCTTTTTATCAATGACAGTGTTGCTTATCCTGAAAATCTACATCTGCTCCAACTTTTCTGACAATGGATGTTGGTTCTACAGTTTTGTGTCAGGACGGCTCTATCAGTCCGAGGAATCATAACTGGTTGGGAGATCTTCAATCTTTAAGGAATCTCCATTATTCTTAAAGTCTGGCTTGTTAAGGATTCCTCTGATTTGTTCTCTTTGTCTTTAAATACGAGTTAGGCTTGCTAATTGGTGTCGTTCCTGCAGGTGACTTTGATCAATTTTTTAAATATGAGTTTTCGAACTGGTAGCCAGTTCCTCCAAACTAGTAGCCGGTTTCTTCTAACTCCTTGCGTAGTCCAAACTGATGGGCCAGTTCCCAGAATCAGTTTGTCTTGATCAGCTCTATTATAATTCAATAAACATCCTAACAGGTTTTACTAGTTTGAACAGACTAGGGCTAATCTAGAGACACTCTAAGCTGGTACTAGCTTGACAAGGTAAAACAAAAACAACAAGGAAGGAAATATCGAACTATTTCCTAACAATTTCCCCTCTTTTTTGGTATTTTCAAGGCCATACCTCACTAAGCTGGCAGGATGATTTCCCGAGTTTACAAGGTATTAGAACTGACAAAGGTAAATACCTGAGAAATTCATATCCTAAGGCATAACCTACTCTATAAAAGATCTTCCCCCTCATCAGGGGAGATATTGCTTGATTAAATCATAGAGGGAAAGTAAAATCATGCTGATTACACTAGAGTGTGTAAATTCAGCCCGAGAAATAAAGGGAATAGTTTGGACAATGAGTTTTGGTCATCAAACTTGTTAGTTTTTCATTCAATAGATAATAAGGTTACATTTACATGAAAAAAACTGACAAAATGAAAACTTGCGAGCAATATAACCTTACTTTTTGTACAAGGCTTCTAGCCTTTGAACTATCTCGACTAAGTTTTGTACCTCCAGTTCAATATCTTATTTTCTACTTCCTCCTTCTATTCTCTCAGCTTCTGCTCAGCTTCCCCCTTGTTGGGAATTATTTGTAAATTCCTCTCTTAGATCAAAATTGTAAAATGTTTTGTTGAATCAAAGCCTTAGTAGTTTGGTCGATCATTGCTGAATTCTATCATAGTCTAGCAACTCCTATGTAATGTCCTGTTTAGGAAAAAATATCGAGTTGCAATAGATTAGGAAGTACTTGAGAAGGTTGCTGAAAGATTCAGCAAATGGAACGAAGAAAATCAAATCAAGCAACTTCGGGATGCTAGAAGAGTTCTCAGCAGATGGTAGCTGCTAGAGAAATCAGCAGACGAAAATGACTGCTAGAGATGTTAGCGGTCAAGTGCTAAGAAGAATGATTGCTAAGGCGTTAGCAATCATATGCTAAGGAAGAGACTGCTAGGAGTCTTACTCAGCAGTCAGAAGCAAAAGGTAGCAGAATGCTAAAGGAAACAACATTCGCTAGCATACAAGCAGATTGCTAAGGAATAGCAATCAACAGTCAAGACCTACATGCTGAAATGCGCATCTGCTGAAGGAGTCAGCAGATTGAAAAGCGGATTGCTAGAAGAGCGTAGTAATCAGAAGGTTTAGCTGATCGTTCCAGCATTCTCTTAAAATGCTATATAAGGTAGATATCTAGCAATGATCTCTAATACTACCATTCTGACAAAGGTACGATAAAAGGACGAAAGCCTTACCCGAAGTAGGTCGGAAAATACTGTACGACGCCGAAAAAGACGGAAAAAACAAGAAGCTATTTTGGACAAGAAGGACCGTTGTGTCTAACGGGTCTGGAGATTCAAACTTTGAATCTCCAGATATAAAAGACAAGTCCAAACAGGGAGACAACAACTACTCGATCAAAGACTGCTCATTCTACATAGCAAACACAACTGAAAATCAAGAGATTCCTTTGACAAAGCGAAAAAGGAAAAAGAGAGTAGTCAGTTGAGAGCCCACATTTAAGAAGAATCTTAAAAGCTCTCTACAACAAGTGTCACTACATTGAATACCCGACACTGCATTCAATAGATTCCTTGACTTTGCTCAAGAATCTTCAATCATTAGGATATCCTAGGAAGCATCCATCAGTCACATCTATGAAAAGAGATTGACTCCGACGGGCTTTTGCCAAAAACTAAATAAGTTCGGAGAGAATTATAAAATCTCCATTACAGCGAAGGACAAGTTTTACGAAGGTGTGCCCTTGACTTGGCCAGAGCTACGGACTAGAAGATTGAAGCATCGGAGGATAGCTTTGTAGTGGCTAAGTCGAAGGTTCACTACCTGCTACAAGTGTTCGGCGAATCCTTGTACTTCAATATTTTTTTAGTGAATTCTTAGCGACACGGCTAAGGAGTGAACGTAGATCTATTGGATTGAACCACTATAAATATTGTGTGTTCTTTACTATTTTATTACTTACTGTTTGTGTGGTGATTTGAAACCTTGCAACGATAGTTGCTAGAGTATTTGTCTGTAAGAAACCCTAACTTCTACCTCGAGCTAAGACATCTTTTGCAAGATAATCTTTAAACTTCCGCTGCATTCGTGGGTGTTTGTTGCTTGCTATTCACCACGACGACTCTGATCAGGGACCAACACCCCTCTTTGACTAAACCAATAAGGGAAGCAACAACTGTTGAAATATGGGAGACTTGGACTTTGGTTTTAGCAACTGAAGTGCGAGTATCCTTAAGTTGGCTTTTGAACTTTTGCTTTACGCTGTCAATCTGAGTGTTGATGAAGTTCAACACACCAATATTAAGGTTTTGAGCATGTGAGATTTCAGGAGGGGTGGTGGTGGTCGGTGAGTGATAAGTTCATTATTTCACTCACTTATCTATATTATTTCATACTATTTTATGTAGTTTTCTTGAGTTTATATATATAATTCATGCATGAGTCTACTATATGTGGTTTATGTGGTGTTATGCTTGTCATGGTGCGTTTTTGCAAGGTTTTAGGCTTAAACTCACTGGAAAACCGTCATGAAAGCATTGACGTGCAAGAGTAGCAGTGAAGAGTTTCTCCACACAAGGAATTCAGGCTATTATCGCATTGCAATGGATAGCGCTTCGAATTAGCTTTCCAAAGCAACTGGAATCGGGTCAATCGGAGTTCGGGAGTGAAAGTTATGGCCAAAACCGTGAGACCGTGTAGATCGACTTTGACTGATGCAAGAGTCGACGGCGACCAAGGTGGAAAACATGTGCGTCGAGCGATGCTGAGCCACCTCGATTGAAGTCGACGGAAATTTGGCAAAATTTGCTCAAATTCGAATCAAATTGGATTTCCAGCCCTAGATATGATAGGATACACACCCCCACTATAAATAGGCCTTAAATTCGAGTTTTATTCACATCTGCACATCTTTTCATTCAGTTTTGGACCTTTGAAGCATTCAACACCCTTTATTTTCCAACACGAACCTTTACTTTCTTGTAAGTTGTTTTTTATGCACTTTAATAATATGTTTTGGTTTGGTTTTCTATCTGCGATGAGTGGCTAGAAACCTAGTGGGTTCTAGGGCAACGAATATCAATCTTATGCATATTTAATTGATTAACAATGATTGCTTGGTTTTGAATTCCTGTTTGAATTGTTAGGATTTAGAATTAATTAGATCGAGCGATAGAATTAATTCTAGGTTTACAGTTATTGATTGAAGGACTGAAAAGTGAAAATTGATAAAAGGAAAAGGATTTCAAATACAATTAACAATTTTTCCTATGAGAATATAATAATTGTAGGGTTTAATCTGAGGATTTACAAAAGATTGATAAGTATTGTGTTATTGAGGCCGAGAAAGCATATACATTTGCATACTAGTAATCTAGGCTATAATTGTCCGACCAAGAAGTTATAGTACATTAAGATTTCCCACCAAAGCAAGTTAATTGATTATTTGTATTTTGATTGATAGTTCGCCCTAGGATCTGTGTCCCTTTTATTGCATTTAAAACTCTTTAAATTTTCGTACTATTTTCTCTAAATTCCAAAACTCAAAACCCTTGTTTTCTGATAACTTAAACAATAGATTCTAGGAACATGACTAGTACATGAAATAATTTCGTTACACAATTCCCCTGGATTCGATAACCTTAAGGTTCTTTATAAATTTATTTGCCGTTGTAACTGAAATTAGTCTGTAGAATTATACAACGATCAGTGAGCCATTTGGCTCTTCAATAATTGGCTCATCAAGATTTATTGTAACGGGAGGGCGAGCAATGACTAATGTTCTAACACGCTCTTCTTTTTTCTTTCGAGTCTGAGCTACTCGATATTCTTCTTCCATCATCATCAGTTCCCATTGGCATTTGATTGTAGCAATAGAAACTTCAACCAAATGGATAGATGAATCTACTAGTTTGTGCAGAAGTTGCCTTGCCAATCACATAGCTGGGCATCGATTGATCTGAGCACAACCTTCATCTTCTTCACAACATCTTATAACTTGGAATGGAGGAGGAGGAGGTATAGGGAATGGTGGTGACGAAATCAATTGAATGGATTTTGGAGGCTTTGGCTTGAATTTGGTCGGTGACACTCCAACATTTCCAGTTTTAGTCGTGTAGTCAGAAATCCAGAGCAATCATGCCTGGATTTGCTCTTCAGAAAGCTGGCGTCTCTAAGCCTGCTCGATCCACTGATCAGCCTACCACTCTTTGGATTGCTAATAGGTGAGGCCGAATCTGGCTTTCATGATAACTGAGTCCTCCTGGCTGCAGCTCTCTAGCACATATGTTGGATTGTCGCAGTGTCTGAACTCACTCCTCAACACGCTCATCTCCATCGGATCATTTCCCAAAATAGCACCGTAGAAGTTGTTGATCTCCTAGGTAACTTTATGTTCAACTCCTCCGGAGATGGTAGTTGCCCAAGGAATTAAATCCTTGTATGCATAATCAATCTCCAAGATTGGTGGGCACTAGTTTTTCATACATTCAGCATCAAACTCAGCCTACGGTAGCCCGATCAATGGAATCTTGTATGTTGGGATCAGATAGGGCATTCTGGATTCAACATTATCCCTGCAGTCCCATGGATCAGTCCTCCATATTTCTTTCAAGTCTTCTTTAAAACTAATATCTTCCTTGGCCTCCATAGAATCATCACTATCTGCATCAGAGGCAACAAGGTCGAGAGCTACCAGCTGGATTTGGTACCTCTGTAGTTGTTATCGCCAGATTTCATGGGTGGTCACCCGGTCTGCATCAGCTTGAGAAGTCCCAGTCTCCCCTTACTCAACTAGTGCTTCTCCAGCTCTATCAGTTTTCTTTTCTGTAACTAAAATCGTAACTTTTTCAGGGGTGGTCGTCCGTACTTCTTCAACATCAATTTTAGAAACACTACTCTCCCCTTGCGCGGCTGGTGTTTCCACATCCTT
The DNA here is from genome assembly GCA_026898455.1 of Plectranthus barbatus. Classification (NCBI taxonomy): domain Eukaryota; kingdom Viridiplantae; phylum Streptophyta; class Magnoliopsida; order Lamiales; family Lamiaceae; genus Plectranthus; species Plectranthus barbatus. Next base: position 269,289 of record JAPKLW010000214.1, read on the forward strand.
CTCAGTTTCCACAAGGATGACCACCTCATTTTCAGTGACCTTTCTTTCAACATAAGCAGGGATGACCTCCTTTATCAGGTTGTTGAAAGCTACATAATTCATTACATCTGGGAATCATATTGGTTGTTTTGAAGTTGTCTCCTCGTCGATAGTTAGTTTGGTGGGGGGGGGGGGGCTTGACCCATGTTGGATCAAAAATATCTTTCCCCATCAGCATTTCAACTGCCTTTTCCTTGCCTTTGGCCGCTTAAGCTAGGATATCGACTATCTGCTTCTCACGGGTCTTGGCATCAACTTTGATTTTGACAAAAGCTTTATCTTTGGTCTTCAACTCTCGTGCCAGTTCTTCATCTTTGGGCTTCTTCTCAGCTCGGGCCTTGGCAATTTCAGCTTCAGTCCTCGCTTCCCTTCTGGAATCTTCCTAAGCCAATGTCCTCTTCCTCTTGGTCATTTTTTAGGAGGAACCTTGGTGTAGCTGTCAGTTGTTGGTATCTGCACTTGAATTGCATGGCCAACAAAGGCATCTTTCCTCTAGCAGCCAAATCCTTCAACAGATGGAGCCTTGAGGATTGTTGATTTCAGCTTTTGCTTCTTCTGCTGCAGCTTGTGAGGGGAAGGGCGAGTACGGTATTTACCGGTCAGTTTTTGTGGAGGAATTGGTTGGTAGCTTAAATCATCTCAAAGTAGCTGTCTGGTTCATCTTTCCTTTTCATTTTCTCCAATTTTGGTGCCTTCTCTACAGTCAGGGGCATATCCATAATAGGAACTTCTTCTCTTATAGCTTCTTGAGGAATCAGATCCTCACTAACTTGCTCATCAGAGTCTACATTCTACATGGCAGTTAGATGAACTGGCTCCTTTGTCCTCTCTTCACCCTGTATTGATTTATTGGGGGTATGAAGTCTGTGCTTGACACTTCTTCACCATGGTCTAGTTTCTCCACCAACTGCTCGATCAGGTGCCTTAGCTTCAGTCTGAAGCTGACTACTGAAGAGAAGGTGTGATCGGTTTTCATCGTGGAGTTCTTTTTTACATTCTCTAACAATCTTCTATATATAAACCCGGTCCAATTTTCTTTGATGCCATCATCAAGTGCCATCATGACACTGCATTTCTTCACGTTGAGATCTGAAAGTGAGCCAACCTCGCATTGTAGCATAAATACTACAATGTCGCAGACCATCTTGTAGAAAGCATTCAATTAGGAGTTTGGAGTTGATGATTTCCATGTAGCCTTGACTCCAAATTTCTTCCATTTTTGTTGGTGGCTTTGCATTGCCATTTTCATCTCCTCCTTGTCGTGGGCTAGGTAGGTGGCGATATCAGGTCCTTCAATGTATAGATTATATAGTTTTCCCAACATCTTTGCATCATTTTATCTTTCCTTCTTTTAGACCCTCCTTCTAGCGCCAATTGATGATGTTGATTTTTGTTGGTTCCTAGTTTAAAAGAGTACTTGAGCTAGAAAATTGAATAAATGAATATAAAGAAAAATATAGAGAGTAGCATGACACAATTAATTCTTGTAGAGTTGAATGATTTTTATTTGCTTTTAGAATTCAATTTGTTCCATTACAATAAATGATGTACTATTTATAGGATCTCAATATACTTAGTACAATTATTGGTGAAACAAGACGACCCTTTAACTGAATTATTGGTGAAACAAGATGACCCTTTAACTGAAGTAGCTCTTCGAACATCGCAACACATTAACTAGAATCTCAAATAATCTATGCTGATCCACTTCTTCGAATCTGTATTTGGATGTTCACCTAGAGTGTCTTTCATCTTCGGCGGTGGTTCGGCTCATATACATTTGTCCCAAAGAACATGCCTTGGTCACATCACTAGCTTTCCACTTGTCATTAATGTGTTGGATGTTTTTTGGGTTTTCTTCTTTGATGGGCATGGAAATGGGCTTGCACGTTTCAGGGTCATAACAGGTATTATCATATTAGAATCAGAGAGGGAGATGAGTGGAAAGTAGCTTTTAAGACAAAATTTAGTTTGTATAAGTGGCTGGTTATGCCTTTTGGATTGACTAATGTTTTAGCACATTTATGCGTCTTATGAACCATGTATTGCGTTCTTTTATTGGAAGATTTGTACTGGTCTATGATATCTCAGTTTATAGCAAGAGTCATGACAAGCATCTAAATTATTTGAGATCTGTTTTATATGTACTGTTAGAGAGAAGTTGTATGCTAACATAAAAAAGTGCATCTTCTACACATACAAGATTGTGTTTCTTGATTTTGTTGTTCGTGCAGATGGAGTACAGGTGAATGAGGAGAAGATTAGAGCTATAAAAGAGTGGCCACGTCCTAAGAACATTGGTGATGTTAGGAGTTCCCATGGCCTTGCAAGTTTTATATGTACTGTGTAGAGAGAAGTTGTATGCTAACATGAAAAAGTGCATCTTCTACATAGACAAGCTAGTATTTTTTGGTTTTGTAGTTAGTGCAGATGGAGTACAGGTTAATGAGGAGAAGATTATAGCTATAAAAGAGTGGTCACACCCTAAGAACATTGGTGATGTTAGGAGTTCCCATGGCATGCAAGTTTTTATAGAAGGTTCGTCCCACACTTTAGCAGTATCCAACTCCATTGACTGTGGTGTTTAAAAATAATGAGGAGTTAAATGGAAGATGAAAAAGAAAAAGCATTTTAGTTGCTGAAGTACAAATTGACACATGCCCCGGTACTATCTCTCCCTGACTTTTTTAAGACTTTGAGATTGAATGTGATGCTTCTGAAGTTGGTATTGATGCAGTGTTGATGCAGGACATGTAGCTTATAGTGTACTTTAGTGAGAAGTTGAATGTAGAAACTTTGAGCTATTCTACGTACGATAAGAAGTTGTATTCATTGGTGAGGGCCTTGAAAATGCGGCAGTATTATTTGTGGGCTAAAGAATTCATCATTCACAATGATCACGATTCTTTGAAGCACTTGAAGAGTCAACACAAGTTGAATAAGAGGCGTGCACCTTGGATGGAGTTTATTGAAACATTTCCATATGTTATCAAGTATAAATAATGTAAAGAGAATGTTATAGTTGATGCATTGTCTAGGAGGTATGCCTTGATCTCTACTTTAGATGTTAAATTGCTTAGTTTTGAGTGCATAAAGAGTTTGTATTTGTCTGATGCCGATTTTGGTGATATATATGCTGCTTGTTAGAATACTTCTCATGGAGAATATTTTACGCATGATGACTAATTGTTTTGAAGAAATAAAGTATGCATTCCTAGATGTTCTTTACGTAAGTTATTGCTGTTAGAGTCTCATGGTGGTGGTTTGATGGGACATTTTGGTTTTGCTAAGACTTTAGCTATTTTCCATGATCTTTCTTTTGGACACACATGAACTATGATATTGAAAGAATTTGTGGTAGGTGCATTACTTGCAAGCAAGGTTAGTCTAAGTATAGTTATCATGGTTTGTACACTCCATTGCCTATTCCTCTTATACCATGGACTGATATTTCTATGAATTTTGTGTTGGGATTACCACAGACTAGGCGTTGGAGTGATTCTATATTTGTGGTGTTTGATAGGTTTTCTAAGATGACATATTTTATTCCATGCCATCAGTGTGATGATGCATCTGGTATTGTTGATTTGTTCTTTAGAGAGATTGTGGGATTGCATGACATTCCTAGGTCCATTGTTTATGATAGAGATGCTAAATTCTTGAGCTACTTTTGGAAGACTTTGTGGTGTAAGTTAGGTACTATGCTTTTGTTTTCTACGACTTGTCATCCACAAACTAATGGTCAAACTGAAGTAGTTAATATGAATTTTTGTACTTTGCTGAGAGATGTGATTAAAAAGAATATTAAGTCATGGGAGAAATGTTTGCCACATGTTGAGTTTGCTTATAATCGTGTTGTTCACTCGACTACTCAATTTTCACCATGCGAGATTGTGTATGGTTTTTATCCTTTGACTCCATTGGACTTATGTCCATTACCCGTGCAAGAGTGTATTAACCTTGATGGCAAGAAAAGGGCTTATTTTGTGAAGTAGATTCATGTGAAAGCAAGGCTGAACATAGAGCGCCGCACGGAGCAATATGAATAACAATTAAATAATGGGCGCAAGAAGGTGGTGTTTGAGCCTGAATATTAGGTGTGGTTGCATATGCGAAAGGGGAGACTTCCATTGCAATACGATCATAGTTGTTACCTCGAGGGGATGGTCCATTTCAAGTCTGGGAGAGAGTGAATGATATTGCCTATAAATTAGACTTACCGAGCAAGTATAATGTGAGTGTAACATTCAATGTTTCTGACTTAAGTTAATTTTATGTAGGTGCCAACTTGGATTTGAGGATAAATCCTTTTCAAGAGGAGGGGAATGATGGAGCCTGAGGTGCAACACGATAGCAAGATCCAGTCCATATTCCTAGAAGGCCTATCACGAGAGCTAGGGCCGAAAAGCTTAGAGATGGATTGCAGTTGCTGATTAAAGAAATTTGGGCTCAAGAATTATTCAAGATGATATATGGGTTTAATTGATTTTATTTGGGCTTAGTTTTTATTTAATTTCGAAATTATATTTTATTCGATTTTATTTGCCTTCTATGTATAGTTTTCGAGACACACATGTTGTATATCTTCAAAGATTTGATATGTTATCAGATTTATTGTCCTAGTTAGATAAAGATTAGAGATTTCATTTTCACCCTATAAATAGGACTTCATATTTTCGTTGTAAACTTATTTTTCAGTTTATAATATTCATGAGTTTAATTCTCCAATCATCTGAAAGCTCGAGAATTCTGTGGAATACCTTGAAATTCGAATTGACTTATCAAACGGACTTACACATGCGATTGTGGCATCTACACCAATTTTGCGTCGTTAGATCTTTAGCTTTTTGAGGTGTATATGAGATTCGTCTGGAATATATCTTTTGAAGGGTCGTAATTAGAAGTGCTGAATTTCCAATCCATTTTCCGTTCGAGTTTCCGTTGAAGTCATTTTCGCATCGTGTCAACTCTTGTTCTAAGGCTACAATTCTTATTCCACCCACAAGGATCGTATCATCTGCTTTCGACAATTCTTACGCTGCTAGGGGCGTATCTAGCATATCATTTGGGGGTACACTCATACCCCTAATTTTTTTATTAAATACATATATTATTATTATTATTTACATATATTTTTTTATATATAACTTTTATATATCTTCACATATTGTATTCCTATTTTATTTTATTTATATATTGTACCTCTGATTTTAAATTTATGAATAAGACACTGCTATAATAAATTTTAAGTAAAGCTTAGCTGATATTTTCCTCCAGTTTTCAAACACAATCCAATAGCATATATTGCAGCCAATATTTCTTTTTGAGACACACTTGCCTGTTGATCAATTAATTAAACTATAGCTGCGACAATACTCCCTTGATCATTTCATCAATTTTGAGGAAGGCAAAAACCATATAACTCCAACAAAATATGGCCCACTGTGATGCATAGCAAATTTCGAAATAAATTATATTTGGCATTAAATACCAAATATTCATAGTCACAACCAACAAAATATGATAATAAAATGCAGTGCGACAACATGGAAGTTGTCGAGAAAATAACTAAATATAGAGTATTGTTTTTGAATCACCGAATATAGTAATAGCTACTATATAATTTTGTATGGGTCTAGTTAGTGACTCATCATGCATGTGGCATGAAGAAAAAGATCTTAGAAACATGTTTCAAAGAAGAAAGAAAGCAGGGAATTGAAATAATAGTTTAAATAAAGTAATAGGACCAAGTAATCTTTATATCTTTATTAATAATAGATTTTCTAAATAGTAATGTATTAATAGTTTTTTTGTTTTTTTTTTGAATCTAGACCATGTTAGCATGTCATTCAGTCGTTATCATGAATTTTTGGTTGGACATAAATAGTTAATATTGACGTGGTTGGTTGGAGTGGAGGAGTGTAGTTCCAAATATTATTGAAAGAAACTTTGTAACAAGGATCTAACACACACACTCTCTCTCCGGCTCTCCCCCCATTTCTTTCTCTTGATTGGTCCAACTGGCTGCTCCCACAACCATCACTTTTTCTATTGTTGAAATTAAATTTCAATTTTGGAGCCAGCATGTGATTTAATCATTTTATCCATATTTATTGTATTTTAAGTTCGGATTTTAATGAAATAGTTGAGTTGAGCAAGATTTAAAATTAATATATATTATTTAAAAATTGTTTGGACATTAAAAATTACTCCTTCCGTCACGCTATAATAAGCCTTTTTATTTTGACACATTAATTTCGGAGCTAGTGTTTAGTAGCTAATTGTGGTTCATAATAAAATTGGCAATCGTAATTAACTTGTTTAAGTCTAAAATAAGTTAATTACAATTGTCAATTTTATTATGAACCACAATTAGCTACTAAACACTAGCTCTGAAATTAATGTGTCAAAATGAAAAGGGTTTATTGTAGCGGGACGGAGTGAACATTATTAAATCACATTTTAATATATCAACTTTACAGTTTTTATTAAATAATTTTAATTTTTACTTAATTAAGATATATAATGCTTAGATTTTTCAGAATCGTTTTCAAGAATGTTATTATAATCATTAGAGTTCTACTTTGAATTGTAAAACGTTGTATTGGGGTTCTCTTAATATATTAAACGGGTATGCATGTTTATGATTTTAATATATAAGACATGGATGATGTATACAATTCATGCATAATAGATATTATTCTTTCATTTAATAATGTTTGATGGAGATAAAATGCATCGTTCAAAAAGATATATGATATGAATGTGAAAAAGCAGTGTGAATGGATGTGAAAAAGCAGTGTGAATGAATGTGAAAAAGCAGTGTGAAGCAGTGTGAAAAGCAGTGTGAATGGTGAAAAAAAAAAGGTGGCAGTAATCAATAAGAGTTGGTGAAGAATTTGAAAACACACACGGTCTTCAAATTGGTGTGCTTCACCCTCTCTATAAATAGAGGCATGATTCTTCACCTCAAATCATCCCAACAGAGAGAGCATCCCACATCTTATTTAGCTTCTTTTCCCATTTCTTTTGTTTCTCTTTTTCTTTGTAGAAAGAGAGTGTTACTCCTAGTGCAAGATATAGTAAAATAGGTCTATACTTGTATTAGAGAGTGAGTGTTGTAATTCCTTTCATAGTGATATTTTCTCATAGCCTTGTCCGTGGTTTTTCTCCCGTCTTGGGAGTTTTCCACGTAAAATCTTGAGTGTCTTAATTTTCGCACTTATTAAATTCATCTACCAAAATATGTCATCAATCAACGCTTCCGCAGCGCATACAACCTAACAGTGGTATCAGAGCGAGGTTAAGGGTGTTTATTATCTGCTTATCGTATGCTCTGTGTTTGCCACTAAAAGTGGATCCTACGCATCAGAAAATAAGTTAGATTAATTTTTCATCCTTCGGGATTCGTCAAGTATTGTTCACCACTTGGTGTTGTCCGGGTGAAACAATTGTCACGATGGCGGCAAAATTTGATATTGTGAAGTTCAATGGAAATAATTTTTCATTGTGGAAGATGAAAATTAAGGCGGTTCTCAGGAAAGATAATTGTCTCACGGCAATTACCGGAAGGCCAACGGAGATTACTGATGACAAGAAATGGGAAGAGATAGATGGTAATGCTATTGCCGATTTACACTTGGCATTAGCGGATGAAGTTCTTTCCAGTATTTCGGAAAAGAAGACAGCTAAAGAAATTTGGGATACTCTGACGAAGCTGTACGAGGCCAAATCGCTACACAATAAAATCTTCTTGAAAAGGAGGCTTTACACCCTCCGGATGTCAGAATCCACATCGGTTACCGAGCATATCAACGTTCTAAACACCCTATTTGCTCAACTCAGTTCATTGGGTCATACGATAGGGTCATCTGAACGTGGGGAATTGCTGCTCCAGAGTTTACCTGATTCCTACGATCAACTCATCATCAATCTGACAAACAACTTGCTGACAGATTGTGTTGAATTTGAAGATCTTGCGACAGCTATTCTTGAGGAAGAAAATAGACGCAAGAGTCGGGATGACAGAGTGTTGAGTTCGCAGCAAGCAGAAGCTTTGTCAATGACGAGAGGGAGAGCCCCGGAACGTGAATCCAGTGGGAGTCTAAATCGTAGCAGATCAAAATCACGGAGCAGAAGAAACGATAAATGCTACGGTTGTGGCAGGCGAGGACACCACAAAAGTGAGTGTTGGAAATTCAAGAAGAATGATGATTCCAAAGGAAAAAGGCCAGAGAATGCTCAGGCAAGTGTAGCGGAGAACTCAAGTGATGGTGAAATTTTATCAAGCGAGGCTTCAATATCTGCAGGCGGCCGACCGAGGTTTGACGACGTGTGGTTGATTGATTCCGGAGCAACATGGCATATGACTTCTCGTAGGGAATGGTTCTATGATTATGAACCGGCCCCTGGAGGATCTGTGTACATGGGTAACAATCATACCTTGGAGATCGCGGGTATTGGTACTGTCAAAATTAAGTTGCATGATGGTACTGTTCGCACCATTCAAGGAGTTAGGCACGTAGACGGCTTGAAGAAGAACTTATTGTCTATTGGACAATTGGATGATCTTGGCTGTACGACCCATATAGAGAATGGAGTCATGAAGATCATCAGAGGCGCGCTTGTTGTGTTAAAAGCAGAAAAGATCGCATCTAATCTTTATATGCTTAAAGGTGATACGCAGGAAGGAGCATCGGTGTCGGTGGCATCGACAGGTTCGGCAGAAGAGATGACGATGATGTGGCATCGAAGATTGGGCCACATGTCTGAGAAAGGTCTCAAGGTTCTCTCTGACCAGAAGTTACTTCCAGGACTTACAAAGGTAATTTTACCCTTTTGTGAGTATTGCATCACGAGTAAGCAGCACAGGGTGTCGTTTGGTCGCTCTGTAAGTCGGAGCAAACATATCCTGGATCTGATTCATTCAGATGTTTGGCAAGCACCGGTTATGTCCCTCGGAGGAGCAAAGTATTTTGTGTCTTTCATCGACGACTATTCGAGGAGATGTTGGGTGTACCCAATTAAGAAGAAGTCAGAGGTGTTCGAAACTTTTAAAGTTTACAAGGCGCGGGTGGAGCTTGAGTCCGAAAAGCAAATCAAGTGCCTGAGGACTGACAATGGAGGAGAATATACAGCTGATGAATTTGATAACTTCTGTCGGTCAGAAGGTATCAAAAGACAGTTCACAACAGCATACACTCCGCAACAAAATGGAGTGGCAGAGCGGATGAACAGAACGTTGCTGGATCGAACCAGGGCAATGTTGAGTAGTGCGGGCTTGGAAAAATCATTCTGGGCCGAAGCAGTCAGATTCGCCTGTTATGTGATCAATCGGTCTCCTTCGACTGCAATTGATCTGAAGACGCCTATGGAGATGTGGACGGGTAAGCCAGTTGATTATTCTAAACTGCATACATTTAGAAGTGATGTGTATGTGATGTACAATTCGCAAGAAGTCACAAAGTTGGATCCAAGATCCAGGAAATGTGTATTCTTGGGCTACGCTGATGGGGTGAAGGGGTATCGCTTGTGGGATCCCACTGACCGCAAGCTAGTCATCAGCAGAGATGTGATATTTGCGGAAGACAAAACGCAAATAGTGAGTTTTGACAGCACTGAAAAGGGTCCGGAGACCACACCAGAGGTGGAAAAAAGTCAAGAAAGAATCGTGGATTCTTCTGAAGCAGAACCAGAGCACGCAGAGGGTGAGGCAGCTGAACTTCGTCGGTCGACTCGACAAAGGGAGAGGCCAGCTCATTTCAACGACTTTGTTGTAGAAATGAACAGTGCATATTGTCTTCTATCAGAGGATGGAGAGCCAACAACTTTCCAGGAAGCATGCAGAAATGCAGATGCAGCTCTGTGGAGGATTGCGATGGAGGAAGAGATCGAGGCCTTACACAGAAATCAGACATGGGATCTTGTTCAGTTACCACAAGGGAGGAAGGCCATTGGAAACAAATGGGTCTACAAGATCAAACGTGATGGTAATGATCAAGTGGAACGGTATCGTGCTCGATTGGTGGTGAAAGGATACGCTCAGAAAGAAGGAATTGACTTCAACGACATATTTTCCCCGGTGGTTCGTCTTACAACGATCAGAGTGGTCTTGGCAATGTGTGCGTCATTAGACTTACACTTGGAGCAGTTGGATGTGAAAACTGCATTTCTTCATGGAACACTTGAAGAAGAAATTTATATGTTACAGCCTGAAGGTTTTACTGAAACAGGTAAAGAGAACTTGGTTTGCAGGTTGAACAAATCTCTGTATGGTCTCAAACAGGCGCCGAGATGTTGGTACAAGAGATTTGATTCCTTCATTATGAGCCTTGGGTACAATAGATTCAATGCAGACCATTGCAGTTATAGCAAGAGGTTTGGTAAGAATAATGATTTCATTATTTTGCTATTGTACGTGGATGACATGTTGGTTGTAGGCCCCAACAAAGATCAGATCCAAGAATTGAAGGCCAAGTTGGCTAGGGAGTTTGATATGAAGGACCTTGGACCAGCAAACAAGATTCTAGGGATGCAAATTCACCGAGACAGAAGTAGCAGGGTTATCTGGCTTTCTCAGAAGAACTACTTGAAAAAGATCTTGCGACGGTTCAACATGCAAGATTGTAAGCCAGTTTCTACCCCTTTCCTTGTTAACTTCAAGTTATCCTCAAAGATGAGTCCTAGCAGTGAAGAAGAGAGGATGGAGATGTCTCGAGTGCCGTATGCATCAGCGGTGGGCAGTTTAATGTACGTGATGATTTGCACAAGGCCGGACATTGCACAAGCAGTGGGAGCGGTGAGTCGATACATGGCAAATCCAGGCAGGGAGCACTGGGAAGCAGTGAAGAGGATTCTGAGATATATCAGAGGTACCTCAGATGTTGTTTTACGTTATGGAGGATCGGAATTCACAGTCAAAGGCTATGTAGATTCAGATTATGCAGGTGACCTTGATAAAGGTAGATCCACTACTGGTTATGTGTTTGTTCTTTCAAGCGGAGCTGTAAGTTGGGCATCAAAGCTACAAACAGTTGTAGCTCTATCAACAACAGAAGCAGAATACATGGCAGCTACTCAGGCTTGTAAAGAAGCGATTTGGCTTAAGAGATTGTTGGAGGAGCTTGGGCACATACATGAGAAGTTTACCTTGTTTTGTGACAGTCAAAGCGCCTTGCATATTGCAAGGAATCCAGCCTATCATTCGAGGACGAAACACATTAGAATGTTCTGACAAAGCCTATTGGTCCAGACAAGTTCGTTTGGAGTAGATCCTCATTTGGTCTTACAGAAACGTAAGCAGCATGGCTTGACAAGGCGGAAGGAATTATGTGGAGATCTAATTGATCATTAGTCTCCAAGTGGGAGAATGTGAAAAAGCAGTGTGAATGGATGTGAAAAAGCAGTGTGAATGAATGTGAAAAAGCAGTGTGAAGCAGTGTGAAAAGCAGTGTGAATGGTGAAAAAAAAAAGGTGGCAGTAATCAATAAGAGTTGGTGAAGAATTTGAAAACACACACGGTCTTCAAATTGGTGTGCTTCACCCTCTCTATAAATAGAGGCATGATTCTTCACCTCAAATCATCCCAACAGAGAGAGCATCCCACATCTTATTTAGCTTCTTTTCCCATTTCTTTTGTTTCTCTTTTTCTTTGTAGAAAGAGAGTGTTACTCCTAGTGCAAGATATAGTAAAATAGGTCTATACTTGTATTAGAGAGTGAGTGTTGTAATTCCTTTCATAGTGATATTTTCTCATAGCCTTGTCCGTGGTTTTTCTCCCGTCTTGGGAGTTTTCCACGTAAAATCTTGAGTGTCTTAATTTTCGCACTTATTAAATTCATCTACCAAAATATGTCATCAATCAACGCTTCCGCAGCGCATACAACCTAACAATGAATACTTAATTTGTATTTCCTTTAATACAATTATGCAAAATGTATAAATATACCTTAATTTAAATTAATGCACAATAATAAAACAAAAATACCTTGATTTGCTGAACAATCTAGTCGTCAAATTAACGTAAAATCGATAAATAAGATTTAGTTTTATTAGTATGATAAAAAAAAAACATAAAAAATTATTCCCTTAATATATATACATAGGTAATCGAATTGATTTTTCGATTTTAAAATCTGAGGTTTCAACCATGTAGTCCATTTTCTTATAGATGCAATTATTTACGGTCATATATACAAATATGAAGTTAAAATATGTGATATGTTCAGTAAAATAAATTATTACTCGAATAATAGTTAATTCACGTGAGAGACGTATATATACTGAGGGGAGGATCTTCAACCTTAAGGGTAGTGGGGATTCAACTGCATTCAATATTGCCAACAAAATTGTACTGCTTATTTTTTTAATAGTATGTTGAGTTCACATCAGAGTTAATCTAAAAATTAGATTTAGATCCGTATGCATTGCGCAAACATATATTTTTTAAAATAATATATAAATAATTTAATTTAAAATATTATGGTAATAATATTATACATTTTATTGAATAATAACTTATGTTTCAATGAATATATTATTGTAATTCGCTTAAAATAATACTAATTACATATTGTACTAAAATATATCAAAAATACGTACTAAACTTGTCTAATAAATTATCACCACATATATTATTCATTCATAGTTGTACTCAAAATAAAAGTATTTGAATTTACACTCCTAACATTTGTCAAGTACTTGAATTTACACTCCTAACATTTGTCAACTTTACAAACATAGTGCTTACAAACTTATAATTTAACTCACAATATTTGTCTATATTTTTAATTTAATATCTTACACCAAAAATTATAGTTTAATTTCTAAGTTAGTTCATTTAATCGACTCAATGTCTAACATTTATAAAATTATAAATGTTAGGTTCTTGTAAAATAAAATAAACATTATAAACTAAATGCATTGATTACTGAAAATAATATGAGTTTAGAAATTAAAATAATAAAATGAGAATTTTTAATATTCAAATTACATTGCAAACATGTTTGTTTTGTCGTTTGTTTCAAATAATTTTTGCAATTTAAAAACTCTAAATTTAATTTGCTAAATAATTGCATTTATGCAATGTTTTAATAATTTTGTAAAACTAAGTTATTGTTGAATATAAATTTATGAAATAAATTTTAAAAAAAAAATTAATATGTAATAATTTTTTCAAGAACACATTTTATTTCAACTTCCACATAATATATTATATATATTGATATGTTTTAACCATAATTTAATAATTGTAGAAGCAATATTAATTTATTTAATATTTTTTAATATGTTCATGTTTTTAAAAAAATTGGAGGGAAAAGTTGTAACTCCTTTACTATATTATATAGATAAATTTTAAATAAAATTAACATGTAATAATTCTTTCAAAAACACATTTTATTTCAACTTGCTCATAATATATTATATATATTTATATATTTTAACCATAATTTAATAATTGAAGAAACAATATTAATTTATTTTTTAATATGTTCACGTTTTTCAAAAAATTTGGAGGGAAAACTGAAACTCCTTTAGTATATTATATATATATGAGTATCAAAATGAACAAACATTTATAATTTTAGATGATTCTTGAAGAGTTAGCTGACAGTTAAAAAAGCTTATGTTTTAAGTAAGTTTATGGGCCAGTTTTTTCAGTTATACTACAATATTATAGTTAATTATTGAGATTCAAATATATGAGTTAGATAACCAAAAACACTAAGAAAACAATAAAAAACCCAAGTATTTTGTTTGTGGTTCGGAGCCAACAGTCGTCCATCCACTCTTCTTTGTTCACATAATGTATCACTAAACTCAAGTTGTCCACGAGGTTCGAACACGTGCTACAAATCTTGTTTTTTCTCGAACGGGAAACTTGTGCTGACTACGCTTTATCACATTCCGCACGCTAGATCCTCAACTGTTCTATGGTCACAAGGTCTTCCAGTTAGTTGAGCTTTACCACACTTCCACGTACTAGGCTCTTTTTTCTAGTACCTTTAGCCGCCCACAATACTTGTATAACACTGCTCGATTTTTGATAAATAAATTTTGATTTGTCATATTAAGTAAGTCAGCTACCTATGATTGTTAATTTTTTTCAATATAGAGTGAGTGTCCATAACTCCATATTATAAATATCATCATTTAATTACTGCGAGAAATGCGATTACTAAGATAAAAATAAAATCGGCCATTACTGTGAATACATTTAAGGCGTGCCGGAAATGAAAAATTTGATTAAAAACTGCCTGACTCAATAAGATTGAATTATTTCATGAATATTCACGTTATTAAGGTCGTTGACATTTGATTAATCGATAATGTTGTTATTGAGAAAGCAAAGCATATTTTTTTTCGAAATAGCATGAAATATAAGTTAAATCACCATTATTACTTTGTTGGATACAAGATCTGCGTTACAAGACTGAAAACAATGCAGGAAATTATGTCTAGTACAAGAAGTTTTTATAAGTATTACTGCAAGTACTCCTAGTACGAGAATAAAAAGAAAATTGCAATATTAAATAAATAAAATGAAATAAAGCAACAAAATAGCCGAGTCGAGGAAGCCCTCTTCCCGCAAGATAAATTCGCCAACGTAGTGCTCGTTGAACGGCGATTATCCCCAAAGGTAAAACGGATCCATCCTTTTCGAGGAAGCACCGCAATCGGAAAGGCTCCGGTGAACTAAATAGAGGTGAAACTGAGTTGCAGAAGAACAACGAAAAAGATGCAACAATGTCAGGATAATATTGCAGTATCTGGCTAAGTGAGCTTGTCTGATGTCGGATGTTCGGGGAACTGGGGACAGCTCCTATGCATGCCTATTTATAGACATTTTCCACCAGGGGGTTATGATCGATAATTGAATACGATCAACCGTTACAAACCGAGCATTATGGTGTCGACGGTTACGTCTCCTATCACTAATGTCGTGACGTTACAAACCGAATACTAAGTTCTCGTAATGGTTACGTTTCAACACTTAATATCAAGACGTTACAACATCATCATTGTCTTGTCGGTTACAAACAGACATCATTAACACATCGGTTAAAAATCGACACTATTATTATGACAATTACGAATGATGTCGCAAATTATCGAGCACATAATATTCTTGTTCCCACATGTTGTAACTACCGCGTTGACTGAGTCAACTACGTGTGCATGCACAATACAAATGTTAATCTTCATGTTTGTAAAACATCCGACAGACTTAACAATTAGTCCATGTTAACACTAACATGTACCACAAATGCAGACTTATTGTTACACACATACAAGTCTCAACTTGTATTAATTTGGGACATTAAACACATATTTAATTATCTCATACACCATAATATGTCAATTTGTGGTTTACTTTCTCAGTCACCAAAATTCGGATTTGAGAATATATACCACGATCATCTACTCTTCGCGTAGATTAAGTTGGTAATATTTAATTACGACAAAATTAAATATTTCACATCGGGAATTTACCACAAAGTACCCGAATTACCAACAATCCCCCCATGAGTGGAAATGCCAAAATGCATGATGCATAGCCAACTCAGTTTCGAGAGATGTTAATGCACCTGAACAGGTAGCTTATCGCTTTGAACCGTTCTTCTTCAATGTCATTGGGCACACTGGCGGCTTAGTGGTAGGGATACCTTGAACTAACCCTTCATCGTGTGTACCGAGACAACAACATTGAAACATTAACATTTCAACCTCCATTCGTTCTCACGTTTGGTTCCATTACGGGCCATGGACACCCCATTTGGTTTCATAAGTGTTCATTTGAAGCGGCCCCCACTTCCACTTATATAGGTGACCTCCTATTTTGAGCATTCCTGCCTAGCTCAACCATCACGAGGTTTTTAGGAGTTATTAAAAGTAACTTAGGACTTAACATATACCACATGCAGGCTCATAACACCTTACTTGCTATCTTTAAGGAAGGGTAGATAAGTTATTTCTAAGGTATCGCCACTAGAGAAGACATTATCTTGTCGATGTTATCAATCGAACTTGTGTAGTTTAGTTGTCCCATTGAACCTAGTTTTTGGGGATCTCCAATCATCTAGGTTAGGTATCCACTACACTCATTCATATTGTGGATTCCAATCCCATTCCCTCAAGCAATTTATTCATTTGATCTCGGTTTAACCCTTTGGTTAGCGGATCCGCAAGGTTATCAATTAATTTCACATAATCAATGGATATCACACCATTTGAGATCAATTATCTTACGATATTATATTGACGACGTATATGTCTTGACTTTCCATTGTACGTACTATTTTGTGCTCGACCAATAGCCGCTTGGCTATCACAGTGAATCATCATTGATGGCACAGGCTTGTTCCAACAAGGAACATCCTCTAGAAAGTGTCGAAGCCATTCTACTTCTTCACCCGCTTTATCTAAAGCAATAAACTTGGATTCCATCATGGAACGAGCTATACAAGTTTGTTTTGTGGATTTCCACGACACTGCCCCCCCACCGATCGTAAATATGTATCCACTTGTGGAGTGGGAGTCATTTGAATTAGAGATCCAATTTGCATCACTGTACCCTTCAAGTACAGGTGGAAAACTTGTATAGTACAATCCCAAGTTAAGAGTATACTTCAAGTATCTTAAAACTCTCACAAGAGCCTTCAAGTGTTCACTACTAGGATTGCTCGTGTATCTGCTCAATTTGTTCACTGCATATGCAAAAACTGGTCTAGTACAGTTAGTCAAATACATTAGACAACCAATGACCCTTGTATATTCCTCTTGACCAACAGGGTCACCTTTGTTTTTAATAAAGTGAACATTGAGCTCTAATGGTGTTTTGGCTGGTGAACGATCATAAGCATCGAATTTCCTTAATAATTTCTCAATGTAATGAGATTGTGATAGGACAATTCCATTAGCTTGCCTTATTATTTTAATTCCAAGAATCACATCAGCCACACCCATGTCTTTCATATCGAAGTTCTTCTCCAACATTCATTTTGTATCAACAATTATTTGTTGATTCCTTCCCATGATCAACATGTCATCTACATAGAGGCAGACAATCACAAAATTGTCAAACGTGCCTTTGTAGTACACACATTTGTCACATTCATTATACTTGAATCCATTTGACAACATCGCATTGTCAAATGGAACATGCCACTGCTTGGGCGCTTGTTTAAGACCGTATAAGGATCTGACCAATTTGCATACCTTTTTTCTCTTATCCGGGTACTACAAATCATTCAGGTTGATCCATATAGATTTCTTATTCTATCTCTCCATTTAGGAAGGCCATCTTCACATCCATTTGGTGTATTTCGAGATTGTGCAAAACAACAATCTCTATAAGCACCCTAATAGATGTGATCCTAGTCATTGGTGAATAGGTATCGAAGAAATCATCTCCCTCTCTTTGATTAAAGCCTTTCGCCATAAGGCGAGCTTTATACTTATCAACCGAATCATCGGCTTTATACTTTCTTTTAAAGATCCACTTGCATCCTAAGGGCTTACAACCTTTTGGGAGATCAGCCAAAATCCAAGTATGATTTTGCATAATCGACTCAATCTCACTATTAATGGCTTCTTGCCATAGTGAGGCATCGGGTCTAGCTAAGGCATCTTTAATGGTTCTAGGTTCATCATCTAACATGTAGGTGATGAAATTCGTACCAAAACTTTTAGCCACTCTAGCCCTTTGACTACGTCTCAGTTCTTCCTCTATAGGAGTAGAACTAGTAGCCTCTTCATATGTCCTGTTTCTAGACATAGTCGGTACACCTTTCTTATCTTTACAAGGATAGATGTGCTCAAAGAATATAGCATTCATTGACTCTATAGTGGTGCCTTCGGTGACATTCGGATTATCCAACTTGTGCACCAAAAATCGATAGGCAGCACTATTCAAAGCATACCCTATAAAGATGCAATCGATTGTCTTAGGTCCAATTGCAACTTGTTTGGGTAAAGGTACTTTGACCGTTGCTAAACAACCCCACACCTTAAGGTACTTGTAGGAAGCTTTTCGTCCTTTCCACAACTCATAAGGTGTCTCATTTTTCCCTTTAAGAGGTATCTTATTCAAGATATAATTAGCTGTTAAGACAGCCTCTCCCCACATATTTTGGGGCAACTCCGAACTTATTAACAGGGCATTCATCATTTCCTTTAGTGTTCGATTCTTCCTTTCGGCAACACCATTGGATTGAGATGTGTAAGGAATAATGCCCGAAGCGGCACATAATTATTCAAACGGTGCAACATACTCTCCACCTCTATCACTTCGAATCATCTTGATCCGACTACTCAATTGATTTCCAGCCTATTCTTTATAATTTTTAAAGGCATCAATTGCTTCTTCTTTACTTTTCAATAAGTAGAGATAACAATATCTGGTGCAATCGTCAATAAAAGTGATAAAATACTTTTTCCCACCGCTAGCTTGCACAGTTTTAAAATCACACAAATCTGTGTTTATCAACTCTAGAGGTTTAGTGCTCTTTCTACTAAATTAAACGATGTTTTGTCATTTTTTCCTCAACACAAACTTCGCATTAGTTTGTTTACATTCAATCGATTTTAGTAAATTCAAATTTACTAATCTCTTTATTGCATTAAGATTTACATGTCTCAATCTTACATGCCACAAATTAGAGCTTTCAATCAAATAAGAAGAAGTAGATTCAACTTTATTGATATTCTTTCCGACTAGGCATCGTGCCATTACATTCAATTTGAAAAGACCATTGGCGAGATAACATCTACTAAGGAATTTTCCATACTTTGACAAGATAAACTTTTCAGACTCAAATATAAGTTTAAATCCATGATTTACAAGTAAAGAGCCTGAAACGAGGTTCTTTCGGATGTCTGGGACATGAAGCACATCTTTCAAGGTCAAATCCTTGCCACTGGTGAGTTTGGGCACAACATTGCCCACTCCAACCACATCTGAAGAAGCTTGATTGCCCATATGGAGCTTTCTTCCTTCAACAGACTTGTAGGAGACAAACACACTCCTATCTGAAGCCACATGACATGTCGCGCCTGTGTCAACAAACCATTCACTTGGATTGTTAACATGGTGAACCTTGGAAACCACGACACACAAGTCATTATCCCAATCATTATTAGGTTCAACATTATTGGCATCCATCTTTACTTTGCCTTTATTTTTATTCTTCGACTTTTTGCATTGATTTGCCATATGCCCATTCTTGCCACAATTAAAGCAAACACCCTTGAACTTAGGTTCTTGGATCACAATCCCCTTGTTTGACGGGTTAGGCCTTTTTCTTTTCTTTGATGGACCACCACGTTCCATCAAATTAGCCTTGACATCCATAGCTCTTGGCTTAGGATCCACCTTTCGATTGTCCTCTTCAATAAGAAGCTTGACAACCAAATCTTCAAGAGACATAGCCTTTTGCTTATGCTTAAGGTAGCTCTTGAAGTCCTTCCACGAAGGAGGCAACTTCTCAATGACCGCAACCACGTTGAAGGCATCGGGGAGTAACATCCCCTCGGCGTGAACATTGTGCAAAATGAGTTAAAACTCTTGCACTTGTTCCACCACCGATCTATTTTCAACCATTTGGTATGACAAATACTTGACCACGACGTACTTCTTATTACTCCCGTCCTCCGTCTTGTATTTTCTTTGTAGTTGTTCCCATAATTCTTTTGCGGTATTTACATTACAATACACGGCGTATAGGGGATCAACTAAACAATTTAATACAAAATTTTGACAAAGAAAATCTCCTTGACACCAATTATCCAAAGCAATTCTCTTGTTCTGATCGGCCTCATCATAGGGAAGCTCGGGCTTGTCTTCCTTCAAATAGGCAACCAATCCAAGAGAGTGAGGTAGAATAACATTTTTTGTTGCCACATCTTGAAATCCATGCCTCCAAACTTGAAGGGATTTTCAGCTTGGGAATTCGGAGGGAGTTTATGTCCATTGTTGGAGTTGCTTCCTCCGGCACCATTGAGAGTGTGATCAGCCATCTTAGATCTTGAGAAGTAGAAATTTGTCTTGCGACTGTTGGATACGAGATCCGCGTTACAAGACTGAAAACACTGCGGGAAATTATCTCTAGTACAACAAGTTTTTACAAGTATTACTGCAAGTACTTCTAGTACGAGAACAAAAAGAAAATTGCAATATTAAATAAATAAAATGAAATAAAGCAACAAAATAGCCGAGTCGATGAAGCCCTCTTCCCGCAAGACAAATTCGTCAATGTAGTGCTCGTTGAATGACGATTGTCCCCAAAGGTAAAATGACTTCATCCTTGTCGAGGCAGCACTGCAATCGGAAAGGCTCCGGCGAGCTGAATAGAGGTGAAACTGAGTTGCAGAAGAACAACGAAAAAGATACAACAATGTGAGGATAATATTGCAGTATCTGACTAAGTGAGCTTGTCTAATGTCGGATGCTCAGGGAATCGGGGACAGTACCTATGCATGCCTATTTATAGACATGTTCCACCAGGGGGTTACAATCAATAATTGAATACGATCAACCGTTACAAACCGAGCATTATGGTGTCGATGGTTGTCACTAATGTCATGACGTTACAAACCGAATACTAAGTGCTCGTGACGGTTATGTTTTGACACTTAATATCGAGATGTTACAACATCATCATTGTCTTGTCGGTTACAAACAGACATCATTAACACGGTTAAAAGTGACACCATTATTATGACAATTACGAATTATGTCGCAAATTATCGAGCACATAATATTCATGTCCCCACATGTTTTAACTACCGCGTTGACTGAGTCAACTATGTGTGCATGCACAATACAAATGTTAATCTCGATGTTTGTTTAACATCCAACAGACTTAACAATTAGTCCATGTTAACACTAACATGTACCACCAATGCACACTTATTGTTACACACATACAAGTCTCAACTTGTATTAATTTGGGACATTAAACACATTTTTAATTAAATCATACACCATAATATGTCAATTTGTGGTTTAATTCCTCACTCACCGAAATTCGGATTTGAGAATATATACCACGATCATCTACTCTTCGCGTAGATTAAGTTGGTAATATTTAATTACGACAAAATTAAATATTTCACATCGAGAATTTAGCATAAAGTACCCGAATTACCAATATACCTTACTTTCTAAATTTTTTCGCAAAATCTTAAACCTACTTAATATTGACCCATTAAACAAAACATAAACTACCCGATTACCCTATAAATAAATCTCAACTACCTTATTATCCATGGGCTAATAGAATTGCTCAACCATTTTGTGGAGATTTGTATACTAAAGGCATTTATTGCATTGTGTATATATTTGACTTATCTCATATCAATCGACAAACATATTTGCGAGAACAAGATCTTTTAACTTTACTGATATTCATTATCATGAATTGAATCACAAAATTCAAATAAACTAGGATCGTTCATGTATGTCAAAATAATTACCATTCGATATGTAAATTCTAGCATAATCCTATGAAATTAATGCAAAGGATTTAGGTTACCTTTTTTTATTGCAGATTTGGATTTGGTTTACGTTGAATCCGAATCTGATTCCCCCATGTGTATCAATTAAATCTGCGCTACAAGAAATCAATATTTTGCAGAACAAGAAATTAATTGAAAGAAAAAGATATTAGAGATATTCTCCAGCCTAGGCCTTTAGATTTGTGTCCCTTGCTTTCAATCCTACTACAGGTGAGGAATCTATAGGATTGCACAGTGCAGAAAAGAGTCGAATTTCTTCTTCCCTCACACTGTTGGTGCTGTCCCTCTCTCTCTCACTCACTAGGGTTTCAGTTGTTGTGACTTTTTAAATCTGAGAGGAGAATGGGCTATTTATAATGCTAGGGTAAGATCATAATGGGCTCTAATAGGCATTTAATTTGGGTTAGACCTGGGACCTAATGCAAATAATAAAGTGGGTCTTTAAATTAATTAATTCTTATATCCACAACCCAGGACACATTTAATTAGTTAATATTAATTCTTTTTCACCACAGAATTAATACTGACCAACCACTTTGTTACCACATTATGAAAACAAATTGCATAACTTGATGAATTCCCCTATTTAAGGTACTGGATATTCATTAATGAATTAGAGCTTCTAACATGCTTCACACAATTAATTAATATCTTATTTTTTCTGAGCAGTACCACTCAAATATTATCACCGTGCTTGAACTTAATCAGCTTGCAGGACTTTAGCAAGATGAACCTTATAATGCTCCGCAAAATGTTCTACACAAGCTGCTATTACCCAAGATGCGGACACACGAGCACGTTACTCAGGCTCTCCATCATGGCAAGTGAAAACAATAGTCAACCCGTGCATACTCTTGAACCTTCGTTAGGGTTTAGATTTTATCAAGACACGAGATCTTGTAGTCTCTGAAGTCAGACAGAAGAATACATCTCACTGTGGTCCAATCAATATGCAACTACATGTACCAGCATATCAAGTGATTAAGACAAATCACTTCTATCCGACTATGCTGCAGTCTTCACTAACAGACTTATCCTCAATGATGTCTCGGCTGTAATAATTATATTTATACCTCGCTAGGTGATGCGATCTATATGGTCTTCAGCGATCTACTACACGCTATATGATTTTCCTATCGACGAGGTAAGAGGATACCATTGTTCTCGCATGTAAGTTTTCTTACAGATAGGAGATAAAGTTGAATGTATAGTTGATAACTAATATTTTAACATGTTTAATTGCAATACAATGGCCAAATAAATTTATAACTCAGATATCGAACCGACAGGGAATGTATAAAAAATCTATTATATGTACTAGCCATAGTTTTCAAATCCTCATTGTTTGAGTACTTGAATCAGGGTTGATTTTTATAAAATTAAAGATAACAAAAGCAAGAATTTAAAGGGTTTTTAAACAGTAAAAATAAAGATACAGATTCCAGGGCAGATAATCAATCTATCAACATGCACAATTCATCAACTCAGCAATGAGGACAAATCAGATTCAATTGGATTCAATTCCTTGGTTGGCAATTAAACCCCTAGATTACTAGTGTGTGATTATCTCCTTTCGGTCTCAAGAACACAACATTAATCAATCTAAATAATTATCAGATTGAATCATACAATTAATTCTTCTTTTTGAGACAAAAATCAATTGCTTTTAATTACTTTTTCCCATTACCAATTTTCACCTTTCAGTCATTCAATTGATAACTACAAACCTAAATTCAATTTTATCTCTCGATCCTTCATTAAATCTAGATTCGAATAAATTAAACCAAGAAATTAAACCTTGCTATTGAGTTGAATTCATTAAGCATGCATCAAGATTATCATCAAAGCCCTAGAACGTGCTAGAGTTTCAAGCCTCAAATCATGGATAGAACTAAAGCAAACATATTATTAAAGAACATAAAATAACTAACAATAATTAAAAAGGAACCTTGAAGCCCTGAAAAACACCAATGCTAAATTAAATTCTAAAATAAAGACAATGTAAATTTTGATAAAAAGTCTCTTAATTTTTTAGTTTTAAGATGTATTTATAGAGGAAAAATTGTGTCAATTAGGTATTGGACTTTGAATATTAAAATATCCAAACTGGGCTAAAACCTTCCTTCGGGACTTATGTATCAATCGACACATGGTGTGTCAATCGACATGTGCTTCATGTCGAAGTCCACTTTAATCTCCAACTTCGACCGCTGTCAATCGACATCGACCTTCACTTCCAGTTCCATCTCGGTCCTTGCCTTCGGTGGATATCAACCACCCATGTCGATTGACATGCACTATGTTGATCAACATGGATAGTTTTGCTCGAGTTTTCGGCTTGTCTTCCATGTAGATCGACATCTCGTGTGTTGACCGAAACAACAACTTCTCCATCTCGGCTCTTTTCAACACTTAGCGACTTTTTCACCCAAAAACCTACAAAAACTCACAATGGCGAGCATAACATCCTCTAATATACACTCATGCACGAAAATATCTAATAACTAAAAATAAATTAACTAAAACAAAGAAGAAAAACATGGATAAATGAGTGTATTTACGAGCTTATCAATCCCCCCAAACTTAAATGCTTCTCATGTGGATAAAAGTGCAATGCCTCACAAGATTCATCACATTCAAAGTTAAAAAATTCATCACACAAGCGTTTGAGGGTTCAATGTTCATTCACTCCATCATGTATGATTTATATCTACCATAGGCTTGCAAATATTCTAATTCCCCCACTGCTTTATTGTGCACACAAGACCTAGAATCAGAAAGGACGTTTCATTTGATTGTAATGTAGACTTTTTGTGAAAGGTAGGGAAATATGGTAAAGCGACTAAAAGAAAATATTGAGTTAGCTACTTTCAACAAATCAAAATCACTATCTATCATCATCCACCCTTCTTCGTCAAATTTTACAATTCAATTACAACAACTCTTCTTTTTCCCTTTTTTTTTCAACCACATCCTTTTATGCTCTTATTATATATATATATTTTAAAGATAATGAGCTTATAAGGACATCTATTTTTCTCTTCTTCTCAAAGCTTCTTTTTCTTTGTACACCAATTTCTAAAAATCTCTTAATCCACTCACAATTATTCCACCCTTATTCTTCCCCATAATCTCATAGATGAGACAAAAAACTCCTCACTATCATATAAATCTCATAGATAAGACAAAAAGATGAATTAAGACTCAAATGGGCTGACTAAGGATAAAATATTATAAGGGACAATGTTTGGAATAAATTGGCTAACAAAGATGGCCTAAAATCATTTCCTAGACTTGTGTGCACTATACAGTCTTGAAACAGAAACAAAGCAAGTTCTAGAGAAAACATAACATGCAATTCTCACATCAAATTAAATTTAAGCTCAAAAACTCACTTGGGATCAATTTTTCTCCCACAGCTGATTTCAATTCACTCAAACATCATGCAAGTGTAAGTTTCAATTCAATTCTATCATACAGTATTCTACATTCATAGGCAATTAACCACAATCAATTCAATTTAAACTTAACATCAATGGATTTCAACTCACACTCAGTCCAGATTGATCAAAACTCAATAATTTGCCTCACACTATATCTATATATTTTTCTAGGCAAAAATTTAAATAATTGAAAGCAAAATAAATAAAAAGATAGAAGGTTTCAATTCTTGTCCGCATCCCCCCAAACTTATTTCTAAATCGGAGAATAAAAAGAGTTTTAAAATCAGATAAGAAAAGGAACTGTACCTGACAATTGATCTCAGACATCAGCTTTTTATCTTTCGAAGGGTATCGAACTTGTGACAATGACTATTTTGGATGCTGGCACTCTGTGTCGGTTGACGTGCGGTGCATCGATCAACATGGAGCCTTCATATCGATCCCAGTCTTTGTTCGAAGTGTAGTCTCTATATGTTTCCTTTGATTTTGTTTTGAACAAAAAAATTACGAGATGAAGCCTTTATGTCGATCGACTGGTGTCGTGCGCCGTTTGCCACCGTGTGGTGCTGCCCCGCAGTTTCATGACCGCCGTGCACGGCCTCCTGCCGTGGCGGCGCTGCTGCGTATGTCGTACGGTCCGTCGTTCTTCTACATGTTCTTCGTGGTTTTCGCGTTCTTCGTTTCGTTTTACATATTTAATTTTGAAAATTTGAAAATTACATGAAAATAACATCCTAATACAATTTTGGAATTTAAATCTAACCACGAATTTATCTCGTGGGTGAAAAACGAATCCTTATAAAAGGGCGGATTAACCCGAGAACCATGAGGTACAAAAACACATACAATCCATTACCATTCATGCATAATAATTCAATAATAATAATCATGCAAAAATCATAGGCAATACTATTTTTCTGATAGAGCCAATTAAATAAACCTGGCTCTGATACCAATTGAAGGGATTTGGGGGACCGTGAATTGAATCACTCAAATCCGTGTAAGCGCATATTGTTTAATTGGATATCAAAATAAATTGATATGCCTATGATTTAATCCTAGCATGCTTCTATTGAATATTCATAAGAAGGTTTATACGGAATACATGGATTGTAGAACCGAAGAACGTGATGCGCAGAGATTTAATCCTTGATCCTCTTTCCCGCGCAACAAGACTTATTCCTATAAAATTAAGGAATTAAATCTACGAAATTAATAATATTAATTTAAAAATCAAGAGGAGAGAGAAGTAAAACAGATCTGATCTTCTGATCTGTATCCCAGCTCCGATCTAAAAATATAGTGAAGATAGAGAAGCAGAATTTTCTCCTCTTTTCTCAGATCTAGTCGATCACACACAACTCCCAAATCTTGGTCTACTTGTGTTTCAACTTACGATATTGTGGTGTTTTGTGGTATAAGAAACCGAAGCCTATTTATAGGAAATTCTAATCTCTAGATGGGCCTGAACTTTCATGGGCAAGACCAGGGACCAAAATGCAAATAACAAATAAGGTCTAGCAATTAATTAATTCTCATATTCAACCCTGAATATAATTAATTAATTAATATTGATTCATGCTACCAAAGAATCAATATTGTCCTACCTATTTGCTACCACTTGGTGAGGAATTGGTTGCATGGGCTCGGTATATCCCCATATTTAAGGTTACAGACATTCGTTAATTAATTTAGGCTCTGACAAGCCATTTAATTAATTAACATCTTATATTCCTGAGTCAATCCACTCAACCATTTTCACTTATGCTTGAACTTAATCAGCTTGCAGGACTTTAGCATAACGAACTTTTTGAGCTGCTCAGGGAATGTCACCATCCTATACAGGATGTGGTTACCTAGTTCTAGTAGCAGATAATCATACATAAACTGTTATCACCAAAGATAAAGATATACAAGCTCAACTAGAGCCTTTCACTGCAACTCAAAGTGATACACAATCTGTGTATACTTCTGTACCTTCATTTAGGTTTAGGATCTCATCAAGCTATCAAGATCCAGATTCATTTAATGTCAGATAACTGAATTGATCTTAACTTAGGTCCTAATCAATGCGTGCCCCCATACCAGCATACCAAGCTATCGAAGATAAGATGTTTATTATTGCGTATGCTGCAGCCTACACCGACAGTCTATCATGAGATTGTCTCAGCTGTGATAACCACTCATATCTCGCTAGGTCAGGCGATCCATACGATCTTCCGTGATCTATTACACACCATATGATCTCCCTATCGACGAGATAAGAGGTTAAGAGTGTTAGCAACATATGTTTGTTAATTTAGACAGGAGATGATCATACAACATTTATGATTCCCATTATATTAACCAATCAACTTTGTACATAATA
Source organism: Plectranthus barbatus (assembly GCA_026898455.1). Classification (NCBI taxonomy): domain Eukaryota; kingdom Viridiplantae; phylum Streptophyta; class Magnoliopsida; order Lamiales; family Lamiaceae; genus Plectranthus; species Plectranthus barbatus. The sequence goes on from JAPKLW010000214.1 coordinate 296,655, forward strand.
TACTGATCATAATGCTTTCAGTATATAAATCCATCAAGTTTATTCCTGTACTTGTGATGGAAATATTAAAGGATAAAATGATTTATTGATGACAATCTCTTTTTGTCCAACAAAGGTCTTCATTCTTCATAGCTGAACTTGATGGGTTTTGTATACTGAAAGCATTTATTACAATGAGTATACAACGGTTTATTTCTCCTATCTGTTAACAATCTTACATGTATGAACAATGGTATCCACTTGTCTCACCGATAGGGACGATCATACGGCGTGTTGTAGATCGCAGAAGACAGTATGATCACTTGACCTAGTGAGACATAAACCTGATCACAGCCGAGACAGCGTATGAGGATACGTCTGTCCGGATGGCTGCGGTATTGTCGGAATAAGTAGTCTGTCCTGGTTACATGACATGCTGGTACACAGAGGTGGCGTATTGATGGACCGCAGTGAGATATATTCGTCTGTCTGACATCAGCGAATAAAAGATCTCGTTATATTGATTGAGTCCAAACCCTAACGAAGGTTCAGGGGTTTGCACGGGTTGACTGTTGCTTTGACTTGCCATGGTGGAGAGCCTAAGTAACGTGCTCGTATATCCGCATCTTGGGTAACAACAGTTCGTGTAGTACCGCCTGAGACTGGACTTAGGTAACCATATCCGAGTAATAGGCTGGGGACATTCCCTGAGGAGCTCAATAACATTCATCGTGCTAAAGTCCTGCCAGGCTGATTAAGTTCAGGCACGAGTAATAAGGTTTGAGTGGTACTACTCAGGAATTATAAGATATTAATTAATTGTAGTTAGAGCTTGTCAGAGGCTCCGATTAATTAATGGATGTCCGGTAACCTTAAATATGGGGATTCTCAATTAATGCAGCCCGTTCTCATAACGTGGTAATAAAGGGGTAGGTCAGTATTAATTCTGTGGTGAAAAAGAATTAATATTAATTAATTAATTGTGTCCTGGGTTGTGGACATGGGAATTAATTAATTTATAGGCCCACTTTATTATTTGCATTAGGTCCCAGGTCTGGCCCAATAAGTGTGCTGAATTGAGCCCACTAGGGTTTTATAACCCTAGGTCTATAAATAGACCTCTCACTCTCTGAAACCCAAGCCACTTTCATAAGATTCAAATCAGTTGAAACCCTAAGGAGAGAGAGAGGGGGGCGCCGATCCTGAAGAGAGAGGGAGGAGAATTTCGATTCTGGTCCTGCTCAAGTCACAGATCTACGGAGTCCTCACCAGTAGTAGATCTGACCAGCACCGGGAACCAGCCCTGAAGATCTGATCTGGAGAACAGATATCTCTTTTCTTCTCTCTTTCTTTTTCGATTTTAATCTAGAAATTAGATCTCTAATATCTGTTTCAAACGCGAAAGATCGGTTCAGACTCGACGGAGTTACGGTAAACCCTAAATCCACAATTCTTCGTATTAAATTCATAGGAGCATGCTAGGGTTTTGAGAATTTTAATTATAAGCAATATCCATAGATCGATCCGGTTCAGTTTGGTTTTGGTGATTCAGTTCACGGAAAAACCCTACGATTGGTATCAGAGCCAGGTTTCTGATTTATGTCTCTGTTGTTCATAATTAAATTCAATATGCACGTATGAATTTATTATTTTGTGGATGTTTGGTTTTTGTTCCTCGTGGCAACCCGTTAATTCAGCCCGCGGTGGTTTATCCGTGTAGGGCTGAATTGTTTTTGTAAAATCACGAGAAAATCCGTGATTCGTGTAGATTTGAAAATTGTAATAGAATAGATTTTCTGTAATTTTCAAATTATGTAATTGGACGGGTCGAGGACGAAGAACGAAGACGGAGCCGACGCAGGGCCGACGGAGCACGACGGCGGGCGACAGCGAGTGTTGCTCGGGCGCAAGGCTGCGGCGGCGCGGCACGGTGCGTAGGCAGGCACGCGGGGCACGCGCGCACGGCGTGCGGCGCTGGGCACGGGGCCGGCCTGGTGGCGGCGGCGGTCGGCGGCGGCTTCGGCTGTCGTCGGCTGCTGCTGTCCCGTCGCGGTGGCTTGCATTTTTGTGGTTTGTACAATCCGGTGTAAACCCTAAGGTTTGCATTAGGGTTAGGGCAAATCATCAGATCACAAAGGCCTTAAAATCCAGAAGATTTGGTGTATCCAAATTTGAAGGCCCTTGAAGATTTGGAAGATTTGAAAAGATTTGGATTTATCCAAATTAATTCAAAATTCAAATTTGTAATAGATAGATATTATTTTCTATTTTTGGGGCCACGAGGAATTTTTGTTTGCCTTAATTGTCCTCGTATGATATGTGATTTATTTATGTGCGCAATTAAGCATGTGTAGATAATAGGAAAAGCATGATTTATCGCTTTTATTATTTACAGCTTTTCAAGCATGCTTATGTGATTAATTTCTTTTGTTGGATTATATTTTGGGAATTTTTGGGTTTGTTTAAATACATGCAAAAATTTGGGAAATATAATAACAAGGATATTATGTGTGCGCATAAAGAAACCTTTTAAAAGAAAAATACTAAGCAGATTTTTTAATTAAAATCAATAGACCTCCACAAAGCGGTCCTAGGCTGTAAGTGTATCTCTCGTTCTAGTAAACGTCTACTTGTGTAGCTTGCTAGTTCCAGGAGGTGCATGGGTACAGTTGTTGGTATTTCTATACAAATAATTTAAATCATGTGAATAGTGGGAGGGCTTTGCGTAAACGTCTATGAGTGTAGCTTGCGTAGACCTCTTTCACAAGTATTCTAGGATTGATTTAAATTATAGATAACAAAAGCTTTAAGGGCTGTGCGGTATGGTTACGTGCCATGCTAAACTGTCTCTTTTGGCCAGAGTTAAATTTGTGGTTAATTGCTTAGAAGAATCTTAGAATATAATGCAAGAATTGCATCCCTATTCTTGAGAGATGGCTTGGTCTAAGGTTTTCACTAATTATTAATTTCTAGTGTCAAAAGCTTCCTGACATGGTAGTGAAATTAAATTGATTGGGGCTTAAAACCCGCAGTTCTGGTTGAGGGTGACATCGTAAACGTCTACGAGTGTCGCTTGCGGTGGGAACTCTTGGGCAATTAGTGGAAAACATTTGTATTTGATTTATTAAAAGGTTTTCAATGCATTTGTTTTCGAAGTTCAACATGTATGTTCTTATTTAAGATTCTTTATTGTTTCAGATATGTCTATGTCTACTGTTGATCATATACTTGCTCTCAATCCTCTAACTGGTCCAAACTTCCATGAATGAAGTTTCTGCATCAAACACATCCTTTATCTGAAAAATCAAGCACATGTTCTTTACATGGATCCACTGTTGCGTTCTCAAAGAGGTGTGTGCGAACTTGAGCTTGAATTCTATGACAGATGGGAGGATGCTGATGAGTTTGCATTCTGGCTCATCACGGGTTCCTTGTCTAGAGAGTTAAGGCATAAGTATGAACACCTCAAAAGAGCTGGAGAGCTTTGGAAGCAACTCTCGACGGCTTTTGGCAAAGTGGAGCGAACTATTAACTGTAAACTTGTGCATAATCTTGTGTGCAAGAAGATGGTTGGGGATAGTTCAGTGACTACGCACATGATGTCTGTGATTGATCTCATTAGACAATTTACTGTGGTGGTGGTAATATCAGTGCTCAAGGCGAGATTGATATTATCTTGAATTCTCTTCCGGAATCCTATCATGACATTAAGGTAGTTGCTGCTGCAAAGGGAGAGTATGCTCTGCATGAGCTGCTTGAGGATCTTGTAGTGGAGCAGTCTACCATGCGAGCACGGAAACCTGTTCTGTCTGGCTCTAGCACTGGTTCGACAACCTCTAAGGTTGGAAACGATGGTGCTAAGAGCAAGTTCAGGAAAACAGGCAGTGATAGCAAGTCTAGGAAGGGGAAGAGAGCCAAAGTCACTCCAAAGAAGAACGAGTGTGCTGGATGCGGAAAGGAGGATTGTCCGAATGCTAAGGGACAAGGTACGTTATTCGCATTTGTAACGGAAACATGTTTAGCATCGGTTTCTACTCATTCGTGGGTAGTGGATACTGGAGCTACTGATCATGTTTGTTACATTTTGCAGGGGTTCACACCGAGGAGGGTGCTGAAGAATGACGAGGTTACCATCTCGATGGGGAACGCAGCACAAGTGAGTGCAGCTGCCATTGGAGATTTCACCTTTTACTTTGATGATTCCGTTTTAACATTGAGAGATGTTTTGTATGTGCCGGATTTTCGGCGGAACCTTATTTCAGTCTCCAAACTTTATGTTGATGGATATTCAGTTATTTTTATAGTGGTGTTTCTATCATTGGTAATAATGGTGTTATCTGTCTCTATGTTGTTAACTGTAATCATAAGTCTTCCGCAAGTATTGCATGTAATTCATCCGTAATTGATAATTCTAGGAAGAGAAAACTTACTTCTTCTGATGAGGATCTTACATATCTCTGGCACTTGAGACTGGGTCACATCAGCTTGAAGCGGATCCAGAGACTTGCAGATGATGGTACATTGGACCTAGTCCGGGCTGTACCTTATCAAGTCTGCTAATCCTGCATCGAGGGCAAGATGTCAACTAGGCCTTTCAAGGCTAGTCAATCTCGAGCAGAGGAAGTGTTGGAATTGATCCATTCTGACTTATGTGGACCGATGTCCACGCAGGCTCGTGGAGGGTACGAGTACTTCGTCACTTTTATTGACGACTACTCAAAGTACGGATATGTTTACCTGCTTCGCTACAAGTCTGAATGCTTTGAGAAATTCAAAGAGTTCAAGGCTGAGGTAGAAAAGAAGGTCGCAAAAACTATCAAGTCGTTGCGATCTGACCGCGGTGGCGAATACCTCGGTAACGAGTTCCTGCAATATTTGTCAGAAAATGGGATTACATCCCAGTGGACTGCAACCCGGTACTCCCCAGCAAAACGGTGTAGCTGAAAGAAGAAATAGGACTCTTCTAGAGATGGTAAGATCAATGATGAGTTATGCAAACTTACCAATTTCGTTTTGGGGTCACGCATTGGAAACAACAGTTTACGAGCTTAATGTGGTGCCTTCTAAATCAGTTCCTAAGACGCCTTCTGAGCTCTTCCTTGGTCGCAAACCTAGTTTGTGCAAGTTTAGAGTATGGGGCTCTCCAGCACATGTACTGTCGAAGGAACCTGATAAGTTAGAAAGCAGGTCAAAAGTAATGCTGTTCATAGGGTATCCCAAGCAAACGAAAGGTGGTTACTTTTACTGTCCTGAGATTCAAAGAGTCGTAGCACCAACGCTAGATTCTTGAAGGACGAGTATGTGAGTAATCACAAGTCAAGGAGTGATATCGTTCTTCAAGAAATTGAGAACGAGAATGCAATTCCAAGGGAAGAGGAACGTGTAGATGTGGGTGCACCTGTGAGAGGTACAGGACCACAGACACGTTCTTTAGTGCAAGGTGCAGGACCACTAGTTACTGCACCTACTACTGACACGGCACCGATGCCTCGTCGTAGTGGGAGAGTTATTTTCCAGCCGGAAAGGTACATGTTCGTGGGTGAGTCTTCGGACTTGAGCCCGGAAGACGGACATGAGGACTCTGACCCACTGACTTACGAAGAGGCAGTGCAGGACAAGGATGTTGCCAAATGGCGTGTCGCCATGGATTCTGAAATTGAATCCATAACTGCTATGGATGTATACCAGAAAACTGATTTGCCGGATAGCTTTAGGGCCATAGGGTGCAAATGGGTATACAAAAGAAAGAAAGGGGCAGATGGAAAGATCACGGCTTTTAAGGCCAGGCTGGTGGCAAAGGGTTATTGTCAGAAAGACAACATTGACTATGACGAAATCTTTTCACCCGTAGCCATGCTCAAATCCATCCGGATACTCTTTGCCATATCTGCGCATATGGACCTCGAGATCTGGCAGATGGATGTCAAAACCGCTTTTCTAAATGGTTACCTTGAAGAAGGTAGGGACATCTATATGCAGCAACCGGAGGGTTACATAAGCAAGGGCGAAGAACATCTTGTTTGGAAGCTTAGGAAGTCCTTGTATGGACTTAAGCAAGCTTCAAGGTCGTGGAACTTACGTTTCAACGATGTGATTAAATCCTATGGATTTGCACAGTTGGAAAACGAAAGTTGTGTTTACCGACTTTGTGTCAGTGAGAGCGTGGTCTTCCTTGCACTATACGTTGATGACATACTCCTATTTGGAAACAACGAGGGAGTGATGTCCGAAATCAAAGTTGGGTTATCCAAACAGTTCCAAATGAAGAATCTGGGAGAAGCTGGCTACATTCTTGGGATTAAGGTCTTACGAGATCGTAAAAGAAGAATGTTGAGCTTATCCCAGGCATCCTATGTGGATACTGTGATAGCCCGGTTCAGCATGCAACTCGCCAAGAAAGGCTTGCTACCTTTCAGACATGGTGTTCGTCTTTCTGGTGGGCAGTGTCCTCCGACATAGCGGGAGAAAGACAAGATGAGTCTTGTACCATACGCTTCGGCGGTGGGTAGTCTCATGTATGCGATGCTGTGTACCAGGCCAGATATCTGTTATGCTGTTGGCATGGTAGCAAGATATCAGTCTAACCCTGGACAGGCGCACTGGACTGCTGTAAAGCACATCCTCAAGTATTTGAAAAGAACTAGGAATTTCTGCCTAGTTTATCAAAGTGAGGATTTGTGCCTTGTGGGTTATACAGACTCGGATTTCCAAGGGGACAAGGATGAGAAGAAATCGACCTCAGGATATGTGTTTACCCTGGGAGGTGGAGCTGTATCTTGGAGGAGCTCAAAGCAAAAATGCATTGGTGACTCCACCATGGAGGCGGAATATGTCGCCGCCTCCAACGCCTCGAAAGAGGGGGTGTGGCTCCGGAACTACCTTTTAGAGTTGGGCGTGATCCCGAGTTTGCCGAGGAGCATCACAATTTATTGTGATAACTCTGGTGCAGTGGCAAACTCAAAGGAATCGCGGTCTCACAAGGCAAGCAAACACATAGAGAGAAAGTACCATATCATACGAGAAATCATATCGAGGGGCGATGTGCTAATTAAGAAGATTGACACTGCTGACAATCTTGCTGATCCATTTACAAAGAGCTTGTCGTAGAAAGTTTACGAAAGACATATTCGTGAGCTGGGTCTGAGGTGGATGCCGACCACTGATAGTGGTTAAAGTGACAGCAGACTAGAGAGACGGACTGTATACTCTGTAATAGCTTAGTAATGCTTTGAGTATAAGTGGGAGATTGATGGGTTTTGTATACTGAAAGTATTTATTACAATGAGTATACAACGGTTTATTTCTCCTATCTGTTAACAATCTTACATGTATGAACAAAGGTATCCTCTTGTCTCAGCGATAGGGACGATCATACGGCGTGTTGTAGATCGCAGAAGACAGTATGATCACTTGACCTAGTGAGATATAAACCTGATCATAGCCGAGACAGCGTATGAGGATACGTCTGTCCGGATAGCTGCGGCATTATCGGAATAAGTAGTCTGTCTTGGTTACTTGACATGCTAGTACGCAGAGGTGGCGTATTGATGGACCGCAGTGAGATATATTCGTCTGTCTGACATCAGCGAATAAAAGATCTCATTATATTGATTGAGTCCAAACCCTAACGAAGGTTCAGGGGTTTGCACGGGTTGACTGTTGCTTTGACTTGCCATGGTGGAGAGCCTATGTAACGTGCTCGTATATCCGCATCTTGGGTAACAGTAGTTCGTGTAGTACCGCCTGAGACTGGACTTAGGTAACCATATCCGAGTAATAGGATGGGGACATTCCCAGAGGAGCTCAATAACATTCATCGTGCCAAAGTCCTGCAGGCTGATTAAGTTCAGGCACGAGTAATAAGGTTTGAGTGGTACTACTCAGGAATTATAAGATATTAATTAATTGTAGTTAGAGCTTGTCAGAGGCTCCGATTAATTAATGTATGCCTGGTAACCTTAAATATGAGGATTCTCAATTAATGCAACCCGTTCTCATAACGTGGTAATAAAGGGGTAGGTCAGTATTAATTCTTTGGTGAAAAAGAATTAATATTAATTAATTAATTGTGTCCTGGGTTGTGGACATGAGAATTAATTAATTTATAGGCCCACTTTATTATTTGCATTAGGTCCCAGGTCTGGCCCAATAAGTGTGCTGAATTAAGCCCAAGAGCCCACTAGGGTTTTATAACCCTAGGTCTATAAATAGACCTCTCACTCTCTGAAACCCAAACCACTTTCATAAGATTCAAATCAGTTGAAACCCTAAGGAGAGAGAGAGAGGGGCGCCGATCCTGAAGAGAGAGGGAGGAGAATTTCGATTCTGGTCCTGCTCAAGTCACAGATCTATGGAGTCATCACCAGTAGTAGATCTGACCAGCATCGGGACACAGCCCTGAAGATCTGATCTGGAGAACAGAAATCCTATTTCTTTCTTTTCTTTATTTTTCATTTTATTTAAGAAATTAGGGTTCTAATTTCAGATTCCGCAGATAAAATCGAATTGCGTAGTTGAATTGGAATTTGGAATTCAAACGCAAAAGATCGGTTCAGACTCGACGGAGTTACGGTAAACCCTAAATCCACAATTCTTCGTATTAAATTCATAGGAGCATGCTAGGGTTTTGAGAATTTTAATTATGAGCAATATCCATAGATCGATCCAGTTCAGTTTGGTTTTGGTGATTCGGTTCACGGAAAAACCCTACAGAACTAACACACACTAGTGTAATTAGCAGGCTTCTAACTCTATCATACTTAAGATTAAAATTGCTCTAAACTGAATTGAAAATCCATCGAGCAATATCTCTCCAAATCTATAAGGAGAAGATCTTAAGTAGAAAGCTGAATTTGAGGGGGAACTTTTATGAGTTTATGTGACTAATTGTCAAAATCTGTAAAAACTCTAAAGTTATCCACTCATCATCAGCTTAGGTTAAAGATGGCTTTGACCACACCAAAAAGGGGGAAATTGTTAGGAAATACTTCCTTACATTTTATGTTTTGGTGGGTCAAACGTTGTGAAAGACATATCAGTCAGTTTTTCAGTTTTAGAGTTCTAAAATTATAATCTTTTTATAGGATCAATCGAGTTGTAATAGAACTTAGTGGCTGAAGACCGAGCAAAAAAGATGCTCGAGAGCTGACGAAGCATACGCTTTAAAACTTGGTTCTCACCTAGTATGGCCTTGACCAGGACTGACTTTGGGTACTCAGTATATGGTCTCCCCATACTGACTAGGGAAGTCAGTATGAGGGCCTTCCCATACTGATTAGGAGATGTCAGTATGAGGACGTTTCCCATACTGACTAAGAAAAGTCAGTATAAGAATTTTCCATACTGACTAAGAGAAGTCAGTATGAGGGTTAGCCATACTAACGATGGGAAGTCAGTATGAGGGCTGGTTAGACTGACTATGGAAAGTTAGTATAAGAGCCTCTACCTTTAAAGCAAGAGCTATTCGAAGTCATCGAAGCTCGGTTAGACTTTGGCATTTACATGCCTAAGTAAAAGTCAGTACGAGGATATCCTAACTTGGATTCCTCAGACTGAAACTTAGTGTGACACAAAGTCAGTGAAAAGTACACTGACACAACATAGCAGACCTAGAGTATGGGCTATGATTGGACGATATCTTCCATGAGTCTAACGACTGGGTTAATGTTTCCTATGGGAAGAATTTCAAAATTCCCAAGGATCCCTCTATAAATAGGTCTGCCCTTCAGCCTTAAACGATTACGAATTATGAGAATCCTCACACGACAAAGGGCATTTATCTAAGCCATCTCTCTGAGTTTCCATGTTTCCATACATGAGACTTGAGTTCCTGACTCAAGTTATTACTCCGTGCTACTTTTTCTTAGCACGAGGCTGAAGCTACTCTTTGGTGAATATATCTTTCTGAGATATGTTCATAGCAGTCAGTTTCGTACTCTGGGATTCTGATTCTCACGGGCTTATGTTAATCATCTAAGTTCTGGGAATAACAATAAACATCCAACCACCAGGAAGAAGGCTGCGGGGTATCGTCCTCACTTCAATCTGAAGACTAAGCGTACAAAGAGTTCCCAAGCAAGTGACCACAACAGGTCGAAGGACGGAGGTGCTGACGGGTTGTTTTATAGATCATAAAGAGGCTTGTATTTACTTAGTGATTTATCCAGACTTTGCGTCTGAAGAGTAGATGTAGGATTTTAGATCCGAACCACTATAAATATCTTGTGTTCTATACTACTTTCCTTTGCATTTATGCCTTGCTTAGTGTCGCAAACTGACTTTCAAAACCTTCAATACTTCTCCAAGTATTGAAAAGTATATACTATAAAACTGACCTAATAATGGCGAACTTAAAGCTTAATCTTTTCAAGTACCCTAAACTAAGTTCTAGCTGTTTAGGAGAACAAGTGCGAGTTTATCTTTGTATTACTTCCGCTGCACATATTTGTACTCTGATTTCTAAAATATAGTACTAATTAATTAATTATGCAAAACTATTTAATTAATTAAATTTCATTAAATTACTTAAATAATAAAATTTACTTAATTTAATTGATTAATTCAAATTAATTGATTTCTACGCTCAATAAAATAAATTAATATTAAAAAATAAAATAAGATAGTTACAAATTGATAAATAATAGAAGATGCAGTCAAAGAAAAATAATAATTTAATAAAAAATGATTGAAGAAGTTATTAATTATGGAAAATATCAAAATAATAGAGAAAATATAAAATATGAAATTCATAAAAAAAAATAGAATTAAAAGAAAATTAATAAAAGAATTAAAAGAAAAACATAAAAAAGGAATTAAAAGAAACCTAAAAAACTAAGAATCAAAAGAAACAAAAATATACTAATTAAAAGAAGAGAAAAAACTTGTATCCTGGCACGTGCATGGCACGTGCGCCAGACATGTGTCTGCTAAGCACAGTGCCCGTCACGTGCGCTTCGCCTTTTCTTAGTGTGGGTCCCATTCAATTATAAAAAATGGGTTCTTAAATAAGAAATGAAAAAAATAAAAAAAATGAAAAAAAATTTCCACATCGCCCATATGTGTATATTTGGCATTTTTTGAAAGGGTAAGAAACAACCATTGTGGGTGCTTTTGGTGTCTAAACGAAGTATGTTTTTTCTGAAAAAGAAAAAGCACATGAAATTTGTTATGGACAACGTCATCATTCATATTCTAATGCTCTAACAATTTTTGGAATATTATCTTTAAAAACATTTTCTGGGAATTTTAATTCTTAAATTCAGAAACAAATTAGATACATATTTTCAAATTATTGTAACTCCATCAGAAAATAACATATTTTATTGATGTAAATGCACCTTTAATAGTGGTCAAGGGGACTCCAACAACAATGAAAAAAATTGTATAGATTTCCTGCATGCTTACACTATATTACATTTATAACAAAGAGGTTTTTCTTTTTTATTTTTTTAATTGAATTAGAATATTAAATTTAAGTTGTGTAGGGTTCAATCTTTGATCTATCACCTATTTAGAGGTAAGGGATACTATAAGGCAACAAAACATTAATCACGATATTTAATGCATGGTTCAATGGTAAAGGAGATTAAGGCAAAAAGATTATCATCCCACATTAGTTTATGAGTTGAACATAGATAATTGAAATTAAATATGAAATTGCAAAAATTTCCTACATTAGTTCAGGTAAATATTGAAATAATTTGTACACCGATAGATTTTATATAATTCAGCCCTTAATTTGTGCAGTCTTAAGATTCCAAGCAATCTTTTCTTACCCTGAAGTGAGAAAGCCTTTCAGAATAACTGGAGAAAATAAAAAATTCTATTTTTTACTTGGAGAATGCTTATGATATCTTGTTCCTTTCTATTAATTATAACATATCTAGAAAGTTAAAAAATCTTCCAAATTTATTGAACTTAACTTCTTCTTTGGTATCTCTAAATATATATAACAATAGCACATCACTATAAATCTATAATTTAGGGAGATGACTAGGATTATTGAATCAATATTTAAAATCTGGGAAGAATCTTCGATCCTCTCACAAAAAAATGAGTTATTTCGTGAAATATTTATTAGTTTTTATATAATTTTTTAACACAAAACAGTGGACCAATTGCGACGCAGAGATTTGGAATAGGCTACCAGTTCGGCCACGTGGGTGGAGACAACACCCTAACGTGTGTGTTTACACCTAGTAGCTTCCAAATTTTTTTGTATAAGTGGAGTGCGCAATAATTCCAACTACAAACAGAAATTCACAACATAAAATAAATAAGTGAATAGAAATAATTTGATTGGAACACTTGGGAATTTGCCCATATTGGTTGTTGGATTGGATAATCATGGCCAATAGAGTTGAAGGAATAGTGAGGAGTGGTCCATATTAAAACTTCCAAATTTATTGAATATATGAATCTTTCTACCACAATGATAGCTTATCGCAACATTTCACATATTGAATGTTGATTGATCATTAATTTATTTCATTTTCAACATATGACATGCTTGAAAACAACCATTTACCACTTTTGTTTTTAATGAGTATTTTAATTTCTTATTTTGTTCACTACTAAATCTAACTTGAAAAGAAGTATAGTATTTTTTTAAAAAAAATAAAATAGAATATCGGTACAAAAAAACTATAGTTTAATGAGTCAAATTATACATCAAGTCAATTGTTTTTGTATAAAATTGATATAGTTAATCCAACAAGTGTAATTTAATGCGAAAAATTTGAATTGTAATTGATAGGATCAACTCACTCAAACGACTGGGCAAAACCTTCTAAGAACGAAGTTGCAATTAACAAGGAGATTTAACTGGCAAGGTTAAAAGGAGAAGTTAGAATGAGAGACAGAAGGAACATAGTGATCCTTCCTTTGTAAGACAAAAAGGAGATTCAGTCACAATTCCTCCAACTAACTTAAAATAGAGACATTATGACATAAAGTTTGTCGCTCTGCAAAAGACACTATCACCTTTCAAGAAATGACAGTATGACCAACGACTATCAAACCACTACTTTTCAAATAGGAACAAGCGTCGTATCTCTCCTTATATATATAGAGTAGAAGATTTTAATAAAAAGGTTACACACACTAAACTTATACGAAAACGATTAGTAGATTTAAACAAAAAGGTTACACACATAACATAAATGAAAATGATTCACGATCTCAGAATTCTTACAATGATCATACTCAACTCTTTATCGTGTTCTTAGACACAAGACGTAAGCATTCCAAAGCTTCAAATATACTCACAACTAGACCTAAAATTTGCAAATTCTCTTGAAAGATCTTCGAGGGAAACTTCATCTGAATTCGAGCAAAGAGATTCAATGTCCTCAACTATGCATGCAGAAGAACTAGAAACTAAGTGAGAATCAGTTACCAGTTTTTCAGTTTCTGGTTCTTCAGTTTCTTCATCTGAGGCATCATCTCCTAGAGCAACCATGAAGACCAATAAAGCTTCCTGCTACACCTCGTCATCCGATTTATAATAGCCATCTCCATTGTCACGTATTTCTGGAACTTCGGTTTTGGAGAGCATGACCTTCTCTCTCCTCTTTATCGACAAGAGAGCACTCATACTTGAGGTGGTTGGAAAAATTGCACTCAAAGCAAGCTTTTGGTGCTCTTTCAATGAACTTCTGATCACCTCCCTGTGATCCTTCAATTTTTGCTTTAGCTCTCTCGATGAGCTTGGTCAACTTTTGCATTTGCTCCTCCAGTTCGGAAACTGAGGTCTCCTCTTCCTTCTTGTGGGAACAGGATGTTGTAGGAGCATTCTTTGATGTTGATGTCTGACCATTCAAATTTTCAGTCTGGAATGACTTCTTTTGTCTTCTCTAGAAATTCGTTTTGACAAAGAAGGCAACATCTTATTCATTTTTGGCTGGTGAGTTGGCACTTTGAACTGCCTCATTCTTGTTGACCATCTGCATGTCCCATTCATGCGCTTGTAATTGGGCAAATACATTCTTAGTCAACATTTTCGACAAATCCTTCTCCTTCAAGCTGGTAGTATTAATAACCCAATCTTCTAGGGCATCTTCAAGAGGATTTTTGCATTTAAATCAGCAACTGAGTATTCCCCACCTAAGTTTTTCAGTTCGCAGACTATTGCAGTGAACCAAGCTTCTATTAATTTGATATTTTCTCTAGGAAGCATCTGGAAGGATTCATATTTGTCCACGCAGATTTGCACTTTGTTGCACTTCATTTGGTCAGTTTCCTGGCATAGAGTACCAAGAAAATCCCATACTTGTTTGGCATTGTCATACTCTAGGGCTTCTTCAACTAAGACTTCTGGTAGGAATGCCAAGATTAACTCGTGGGCCATCGGGTCAATGTGTGCACAAGCCTTGTCTTCAATTGTCCACTAGCATAGGGCTTGTCTACAATTTCTGGACCATCAGTTTCTCTAAGTTGGACGTTGACCTTCGTGATCTTCAGGCGTCCATATACTATCACCTCAGTCATCTCTGGGTGAATGTTCTTCAGCATGATGAGAGATATTTTCTTCCACATGTTGAAATTCTCAGTTGAGTACTTGGGAAGCCTTGTAATATTCATCATCTTGTAGTACTTGAGCTAATTCACAGAAAAAAATGAGTGCAAGGAATAGATCCGGTCCAAAGCGACTCAACAACGATCAGCCTGTAAGGACTGGCCGATGCTGATACCACTTGTTGGTCCTGAGATCAGAGTGTTTTTCTATGTAGCGAAAGTAATTTTAATATCTTGCACTCCGAAAACTGAAACTCAGTTTTCAGTTTCTAAAAACTTGGTTAGCTAGACTTAGTCTGATAGATTTAAGTTTCAGTTTTCAATTATACATTTCAATACTTTAAAAGTATTGAAGGTTTCAAACCAGTAAGAGAACTTAGAATGCAGAAACTTAAATAAAGCAGTAAATAACTGATGACATTTATAGTGGTTCGGAACATTAAGTCCTACGTCCACTCTTCGGGACTTAATCCGAGAATTCACTAAGTAACATGTTACTAAACTTCTCACGATCTATAACTAGCCTGTTGGATGCCAATGTCCTTTGGCCTGCTAGATCACTAGCCCAGAAACTTGGTTCGCCTCCTTCTTCAGTCTTGAAGTGAGGATGCACCTCGTAGCTTGATACGTGTAAAATGTGCAACAAAGTGCAAGTGTACACTGTCAAGTAGTATCTAGGAGTAAGTTAGAGTTGAATCCCACAGGGAATGCCTTTTGTGTAGAATCGTGCACACATTAACTTGCAGCAGGGGTTTAAATCAATTTGGTTTGCAGTTGATTCTATTTCAGAAATAGTAAAGTAATGTCAACAAAATAATGACAAGTAACTAACAAAGGAAAATAAACAAGTTTTTGAAATATCAATTAAGAGAAACGACTCAGGTTGCTAACTACTCTTATTGCGTAAAATGCTGTAGCATTGTCCTAGCATGCATCTAGTGTTGAACCACAAATTTGTTCTACTAGCTTTTCAAAACTATAGATCAAGCTAAGATGAATCCCTATCCGCATATTCCTATGTCAAATAGAAGGTTATCCAGCTCAATACAAAACTAGTTCAACAACACACTAACTCCACACATTTTCCAATGACTAGATTTAGTTCAAAACAAAGCTCTCTCTTAAACATATTTTTCCAAGCATGAGTAGAAATGATTCTCAACTGAGTTGGCCAAACAGAGCAAGAATGGAATGATAAACACTTAGTTTTGATAGATTCTGCAAGGATACAATGTAAACACTACAATAAGCCTAAGTAAGAGAGTCAACAACCCAAGTATAGAGAGATTAGCTCATGGCTAATACAAAATAGCTCATATCCACGTTTTCTTCACAAATTAACATAGAAATGAAAATAAAGACACTAGAATATAAACTTGAAGTAGCTAAGGGGTTGAATTCCTTTAATCCCAAGATAATGCCCTCAGGATTCCTCCTTCGGTCACTTCCCAGCTCCTTCCTTGGTGCTCAATCTTCCTTCTTCTGCAGTTCTCTGTTGTATACTTTTCTGTGAATTTTCGCACACTCTGAAAATTAGCTCTTTCCCCTTTTTATATGCAGGTCCGAAATTCGAGAAGAATATCTTTCTAGGTTTTCTCAATTAATTCTGCATTCCATTAATTCTCCCTGTCTAGGTGCAACAAATTCAGATGCTTTTATTTCCCAGCTCAGCTCAACATCAGCACACCCACGTCAGCAGTGAACAGGTGGCCCATTTGAAGCTTTCTCTCTCCCCGACTTTCTCTCTCTGAACTGGCCACCATGCTACAACATGCATTCAGCTTCCTCATTCAGCATGTTCATTCTCTTTTGGGATTTGTACTTGATGTTTTTCCTGCATTATTTTATACTAAACCAGACACAAAAAGGGTTAATTTGCAAACACTATTCCCCTAAGTACCACTCATGCATAAACATGCTTATTTAAACCTAAACTAGACTCAAACAAGACTCAAATGACTCAAATTTATTTAAAGGCATAAATATAACTCATGAGAGAGTTATCACACCCCCAAACTTGAACCTTTTCTTTGTATTTATATTTTTGTTTTTTGTTTTTTTACAGGCTAGAATAGATGAAAAGCTCAGAACATATGCTAATAAAATGTTATAGCAATAGTAAAGCATGCAGTGCAATTATTATTAGAGCACAAAAATTGATACATTTTCTTTCTCTCTCTCTTGTAATATTAAACTTTTTTTATGGGCACCCCCACCCCCAAACTTAGAAACCAACATTGTCCTCAATGTTGCAAAATAACCTAAGAATGCTCATAAGGGTGCAAAATTATTTAGACAGAACGGATAATATGGTAATAAAATAATGTGGGTAAACAAAAAAACCGGCAGTAAGGCGCAAAATGGGATCAACGGATTATGTTATTTAAGTGAGGTCACAAAAGACCTAAGCTAGAATTGAACAAATATGGCCTTCGTCATAACCTAAGGAAACGAGCACATAAAATTTTGTCTCAAGGTGGACATGAAGCCATTGCAAAGGTAGGTTCTCACAATCCTAACCAAAGCATATGAATGTATGATTAATCTTGAAAAGCAAAATCATGGTTTTAAAACGATTTTTTTTTCGAACATGCTGAACGCATGCTACAGCAAGGCAGATCGATGAATATTTTGGAATTTAACAAGCTAAATAATCAGATTTATTTTGAGATAAGTGTCGTGTTGGAAATGAGTTTGGCCACAAGCTAAGAATGCAAAGGACATTCTCATCATCGAGCATGAGATCTTTGCATGATAACACGAGCAATTCTCGAACCAAACATAAACATGAATTCAACAAAATATAATCACCCAATAAAGTAAAGATGCAACATAACAAGAACAATCAACATCCAAGCGAATCAACCAAGTACATCCCAATCGAAAGCATAAAACAACATATTCAGCAAAAATAAAAGTCAAAGTTTATGAGGAATAAAAGATTGATGGGGTTTGAGTTAGCCTGCAGAGGGATCAAGCATACAGATCTTCATCAGCATTCCAAGATGTCCGCAGAATAGGAGGGAAGTCAGGCAGACGATCGCAATACTGCTGAAGGATAGCATCACGTTCGGCCATGTAGTTGCACAGTCTGGTCATCCACTCCGCATGGAATTTATGATGCTTGTTGATGGTTCGCTTGATCGTTCATACTTGAGAATTTACCTCCCCAGTAGTGCGTCTGAAGATATGAAGGCTTTCCACCACAATCTCAAGCTTCTCCATCAATTGATCATTAGTGGGCTGATTGGGGTCGGAGGATGATGCTGCATGCTGGGTCGATGCTACATCATTGTCTAGAGGTGAAGTACCTGGTCCAGGTGTTCGCTTGAATCTCCGCAACATTCCATGAACATTGATTGACCCATGAGTTCAATCACGCTCATCATTGGCTTGGATAGGGATGCCCTTCCACTCACACAGTGATTCAAGTAAAAGAGGAGCATAGTCAAAAGGAGTACCTGCAAGTATAGCTGCACAAATCCTGGCTCGCTGATCATCTACTCGGTTCTTATATGTTGTTGGAGAAATTCGACTGCGAATAAAATGGAACCACAGGCGAGCTTCTTGTTTTAGGTGGTTGGTGACCAACAATGGTGCTCATCCTTCTTGATATATACAGGAAACAACAGATCCTTCAGGTGCAAGGGTTTTCAGAGCCCACTCCCGATATTCCTCTGATGGTTTGACATATCTGTCCCAGAAGGGGTCTGGTTGAGGAGGTGAGGTGCCATACACCCGATGTACTAATCGAGGGTTTAAAGTAACCTAGACTCCTCTGACTTCAGAGGTGAACTCCCATTCTCCCACCTTCTGCAAATTGGCATAAAACTTGCGCACGACAGGGATCACTGGAACATCAGGGACCACCACAAATGTTGCCCAACCTTGCTGGGTAATAGCAAGTTTAAGTTCCTCGGGTAAAGCCATCTAGTCAGTACGAAAGCATCGTTCAGTTAACATAGGCAATGGAACCTTTGGAGGCACAATAGAAGATGGTGCTTCACTAGTTGGTGAGTTGTCTTTTCAATTCTCTTTTCGACATGTTCCTGCTACCCCTTGGGGTTGGGTTCTTCTTGCACGCCTTCTTGATCCTTTTCTTTTTGGGAGGAGGAACTGCAGCATCCTCATCAGGCTGGACTGGAATTTCCTCAGTAGGTGCATTGGGACTGCTCGGAGTCATGTTCTCTGGGAATTTACGCAAAGCTCGGTGGGGTTTGGATTTGGCTTTCTTGGCTGGGGGCTGTCTGATTCAGAAAGCTCCACAGGGGAAGTGCTGGATGTGGCAGGAGCTTTTCCTTTAGCTTGCCTTGCTGCTGCTCTAGTCCTGGGAACCCGAACAGATCTACTGGAAGGCTTGGCTATTTTTGTACCAAGGCAGATTGGTGATTGAGGCTCCTCGTTTGGTGGTGTTGGGGTGGTGGAATAAGTGGAACCTTCCTCCGTTGGGGAGGATACCTTCTTAGTTTTTCGAGGGGCCTTTTGCTTAGTCCTCATCGTGCAAGTTCTGTTAATCACAAACAGAGAATACAAACTCATTATTCGTGCAAAGGTAACACATGCTAGTAAACCATGCCCTAGGAATTAACATGATCAGATATTGTCGATAGCAAACACAATAATGCAAAGCAACAAGTATATATGACTAAAATCCCCTGCAATCAATGTCATCCACTCACAATTAAAAAATAGAACCGGAAGCAAATTTTGGCCAAGTAACCCCTTGATAAAACAGAATCGCACAGCGCAGTTTAAAAGTCTCAGTATCTATCCCACTCTCTTCTTCTCACCCACACAACCAGGTCGATGTCTCGAACAAATCCTATGAACTTCTAGAGCTTTATTTAACTACACCCATGAAACAATTCACTCAGAATTTTGTATTCCTTCACATAAGCACTATATCCGAACATCGACTCTAAACAAACCCACGTAAATTCAACCCAAAGTGTTTCATGCAAATCAACAAAATTCATCCAAGTATGCACATGCATCTTCTGAGATACTAGTAAAAACAACCATAAGACGAATTGAACCGAGAAATTAAGCAAACCTTACCTTCATCTTCAAATTGTATTGTAAAACTCGTTGAAGGGTTTTACGGCACAGTATAGTAACGAGGGAAAGAAAAAGAAAGCAAGTTGAAAGGGTGAGAGAAAAAAAAGACTGTGGAGTAAAAATTATAACCTCTCACATTGGATGAAAAAGATTTGCAAAAATTTGGTTTTATCCAGAACAATTATTTAAAAATTTACCTCTCTGCGCAGTGCCCGATCAAATTTGCATTTAAAATATTACCGTTAAACATCATTACCCAGGTTGTAGCATGTAACCGGCATGACACTTAGCATCCCTTTTCAACACCCCCAAACTTTGAATTTAACCAACTTCTCCCTTTCTGAATCAAAACTGCTAGTAAAACAAATCTAAAACTAATATATTGCAAAATTAAAACTAAAGAAAAATTGAAATATTCACAAGCAAAATTGATTCCACTCAAACGTGTTACCACACGTAAGAGAGAATCAGTGATACCTCATGCCCTCAAGCATCTTGCAGAGTAGTGGACTTCTCCCTGTTTAAGACTCCACCATGATAAATCTTTACTCGCCCACCATTGACCTTGAACTCTCTTCCAAATGCTTCATCCTTCAAATCCACTGCTCCATGAGGATAGAGTTTGATGATGGTGAAAGGTCTAGACCATCTAGACTTTAACTTTCCTGAAAACATCCTCAATTTGGAATTGGAAAGTAGCATTTGATTCCCTGCTTCCAGAGTTCAAAATCTAATCCTTTTTTCATGCCACATCTGACTTCTTTCCTTATAGATCCTTGCACTTTCAAGGATGTCAATCTCATCTCCTCAAGTTCATTTATCTCAGCATACCTTCTTTCACCAGCAGCCAACAAGTCTAAATTTAGCTTCTTCATGGCCCAGTGAGATTTGTATTCCAACTCCAATGGCAGATGACAGGCTTTTCCAAAAACTAGCTTGTAAGGTGACTTTCCTAGAGGTGTTTTAAAGGCGGTCCTGTAAGCCTAGAGTGCATAGTCCAAATGCTTGGACCAATCCTTCCTGTTTGAACTCACCACCTTTTCAAGAATCCTCTTAATTTCCCTGTTGTAAAGTTCAGCTAGGTCGTTTGTTTGAGGATGGTACGCAGTAGCAACTTTGTGTATGACCTTGTACTTAGCCAACATGCAAGCTAGACTTTTGTTTATGAAATGTGATCCTTCATCACTAATGATGGCTCTAGGAGTACCAAACCTAGAAAAAATATGCTTGTACAAAACTTTTGTTTATGAAATGTGATCCTTCATCACTAATGATGGCTCTAGGAGTACCAAACCTAGTGAAAATATGCTTGTACAAGAACTTCATGACTGTTTTAGCATCATCCTTAGCACATGATGCAGCCTCCACCCACTTGAAGACAGTCCACAACAACCACTATGTAAATGTTTCCAAAGGAAGAAGGTCGAAATTGGCCCATGAAGTTCAGCCCCCAAACATCAAACAACTCAAGTTCTAGAATGTATGTCATAGGCGTAGCATTTGAGGTTGGCAGGTTACCCACCCTTTGGCATTTGTCACAATTCTTCACTAACTGATGGGCATCCTTGAAGATTGTAGGCCAATAAAACCAGATTGAAATACCTTAGCTACTGTTCTTTGCCCTCCAAAATAACCTCCATATGGAACTGAATGGCATCTCTGCAAGATATCTGCAATTTCCACTTCTGGTGCACATCTCCTCAAAACTTGATCAGCACACAACTTGTAAAAATATGGCTCATCCCATAAATAAATTTTAACATCATGATAAAACTTTTTCAATTGTTGCCTTTTTATTTCTGGTGGGAGAAGTCCACTAGCTTTGAAATTAGCAAAATCAGCAAACCAGGGTGGAGTATTATATGAAACAGTAAGCAACTGCTCATCAAGGAACCACTCTTGAACCTGAATATCTTGCTCATTTTTGGAAACTCCCTCCAATCTAGATAAATGGTCAACCACCTGGTTCTCAGTCCCTTTCCTATCTTGAATTTCCAGATCAAATTCTTGCAGCAAAAACACCCATCTAATCAGCCTTCGCTTTGCATCTTTTTTTTATGTTTGACACATCAAAACATCATAATAGGAAGGAATTACTAACAATAATCATTAGCAATTTCTCCTTTTTTATGTTGTCAAACCCACACTAAGCTGGTAAAAAGAATGCAAGTTCCCGAGTTTACAAAATCAGAACTAAAAGCTATACTGGAAAACAAGGATCTTGCACAACCTACCCTAAGAATCTTCCCCCTGAATAGGGGAGATGTTTCTTAATTTAATCATTTGGGCAAAAAATAACTTCCTGATTACATAAAACTAGTTTCTTTAATCTTTAAGCCAGTTTTCCATTAATTGATTTTAAGTAACAAGTACAATGAAAGTAAAAACAAACAAAAAGAAAAATAAAAATAAAAATACAATCTCTTCTTCCATGCCGCAAGCTTCTTCACGTGGTATGGTGGAAGCTTCGAGATATTCATCATGACTTGCCCGCCAAACAGAAAAAAATGCAAGTAATATAAAACTGGTCAATAGTGACTCAAAACAGATACCACTTGAAGGTATCACTATTAAGTTACAAAACAGGTAGTCCAAAGAACAACCCGCTCAGATACCACTTGTTGGTCCCAATTAAGATTATGTGATAAGCAGTGAAAGTCTTACTAGCTTGCACTCTTCAAGCTGGCTGTTTTGGCAACAACTTGGGTAAGGAAAACTGGTTACTTAGCAAGATATTGTTACTTAGTTGTATTCAAGTAATATAATCCAACACATGAGGTGTTGAGTTTTAAATCTAATGCAAAAAATTTTAAAAAAGCAGTAAAAAACAAACGATTTATAGGGGTTCGAACAAAATCATCCTATATCCTCTCTACCAACTCGTAGTCTAAAAATTACTAAGCTTCTAAAGATAAATATGCTGCATGATTTGCTACTAGCTAGTGAATGACCATGTCCGTGTCCACCAGTCTACTATCGCACTCGTCGAGTCCTTCGCTCTCCTTCGCTTCTTCTGATTTGAAGTATGGTCACTCCATTCAATATCTAGCTGGTCATGGGACTTTGAGTTATTCCCAGAAACATTAGCTTGCAGTATGCACCCGTAATAGTTATCACTAGAGATGTGAAAACTCCAAGATGTTTCTTTACATGGAAAGTAAGAAAACTGAAGCAATAGCTCTTGCTAGACGCACAAAGCCTCGTCTCCTATAAGGCAAACAAAAAGATGATAAAACAGCCTAAAAGCTTTACAATTCTTGAGTATGAAATTTAAGAGAGTTTTGGTGCTTTCGTAATTCATAAAGTACTTTTGTAACCTTCTCCACTTGAGTTGCAGGCGCTCTTGGAGATGTTTGAATCTGGAGCCGTTGTGAGAAAAAAAAACCCGTCCAATCAGAAGTCTCACATTTTTTTAATTATCGTCCTTGTTGTCAGAGCAGGTGGACTTTGCAGACTTTAGTCAGAATGGCTCTGAGCCAGTCTGAGGAATGTCTGCTGGTAGATTCCTTAGAATAATAAGCTTTAAGGATGGCAGACTTTAAGATCTTCTTTCTTAAAGTTTGGACTTGGAAAGGACTCGCTTGTCTTGGCTTGTTGTGCCTCTAAGATGTTGGTTTATGGATGTCCTTGTTGGTGAGCTCCTGGTTGGTGGACCACCAGTTGGTGATGACGTGTTAGCCAGCTACCTACAAAGGTAAATACCCTTTGTTGGTCAATGAAATTCAGCTAGCAAACTCTGAAAAGCTTGCGATCGGCTCCTTACAACTCGATAGATCCTAATATAAGACATTACAAGTTTTAACTAATCCTAACTAGGAACACACTAGCTAGTGATATGTTTGACACATCAAAACAACTTAATAAGAAATGAATTACTAACAACAATTTGTTATTTTTTTTAATATTATTTTAGTTGGTGCCAAATGTAATTGAACTGACAAACTGAATTATTGATTCTAATTGTAACACCCCTCATTAAATTTGAATGTAATTATCGGATTTCCGAAGTTTATATTTTGCTATCGAATTAATTCGAGATATCGCGATCAATTTATTTTGGGAAATTATTATTGTGGCCTCATTTG
>JAPKLW010000214.1:325290-425032 GCA_026898455.1 Plectranthus barbatus
CTCTTCATTTCATTTCCATTTCCAACCTTAGATTTCTATTCCTTTTTTATTTGAAGAGGGAAATCAACGAACTAAGGGTTGATCAAGCTTACAAAGGCTTAAGAACGTCAAGGAGGTATAGAGCGAACCTCCCTCTAGCTATTTTATCGATTTAAGCATGTTATGATTTTTGCCCTAGTTGATAAATGTTATGATCTAGGTTTGATATTGAGATTATGAGTACGTATGCATGTTTAGCATGATTATATTATGAGCCTAGAAATGATATATCGACGTAGGGATCGAGTTGTGTGGATTTTGGAGTATTTTTGGTATATTTGCCCCATATTGAAATGTTATGGTAAATCTCGATTCTAATATGTTTTGATAGTTTAGATCATGTCTAGACTCATTATGTATGTTTAGAAACCATTTGGTGTTGTTAGAAATCGATTGGACGAGTCCGGATAACCGTTTGAGCCAAAACACGTGTTCACTGTGATGCTGACTTGTTAGGGGTCGCGCCCTACTCGAACTAGCATCGTGACTGTGGTAGGAGGCCACCTCCCAATCACATGATTTTGTAGATAGTTAACTGTGTAAAAGAGCATGCTCATTCATGAAATGTTTTGGTGCAATGGGAGGATTTCAAACTTAAAACCCCATGTGCGACCCGATTAAAAAGGCATGACAAACTTATATGTATGTATGTTTTCGGGCATGTGTTCACTAAGTACAATTTGTACTTAGCCCCTCTCATTATTTCTAAAATGTGCAGGTTAAAAGAAGCTTTTGGAGCAAGAGTACGAAGTAGCAGAGGAGTGGGGCTGAAGATTCTTTTTGTAATAGTTAGATGCGGAAGTGTGTATCTTCATATACATACTTCCTTGATAACTTTCCGCTGCTAAACTCCTTATCTTTTGATTAGACTTTTGTTATCATCAAACTTGTTAAAAACTCTGATATTTGATTCACTCAAGAAGCTACGATCCCTTCTTGAGGAGGCACCCTTTTAATATCTTTTGCTTAACTTGGGAAAAGTGCAATGATTCTTACTTGTCTGCTTGAATTCTTCTTATTAATTGAGTGCAAGTGTCGTACCCGATGTGCCTCATTTCCTTGAATATTTCCATGTTATCAAATCGGGGCGTGACACTACTGCCAAATGATCAGCTGTATATGTATAAAATAACTGTCATACATCAATTATTATCTAGCATGCTCCAATTAAAATCTATATTTTCATGCAAAGAGAATACATGCGGAATTAAAGCTTTTAAATCTTGTATGTTAGAGATTTAGATCTACGATCCACAAAACCTTTGCGCACAAATTTCTAATCCAATAATTATGATGGTTAAAATTTTGATTTTATAAAACAAAAATACTAACACAAAACAGAAAGAGAAATAAGGTTTCCTTATTATTTGATCTTCTAATATGTATTCATTTATTCATCTATGGTATGTAGTGAGGATAATCTATAGGACTGTGCCACAAAGAAAAATCGAACGAATTTCTCTCTTAATGGTGTCGTCAACCCTCTTTCTCTCTTTCTCTCTCTCCCCCTCTCTCTCTCCTGTTTATGTGTCTCAAAATTATGATTTAATACTACAGGATAATGGCATTTATATTTAGAGATAAATCTCGAATGGGCTCATAGTAGTTTATGGGTCAGATCAAGAACAAAATACAATTGATAATGTATAACTCTAAATAATTAATTCTCCAAGTTCAGCTAAGAATATAATTAATTAATTAATTAATATTACTACTGACCTACTCCGTGATAACCTACCGCTTTATTATCACGTGCAAGGACGAGTTTATAGTCGAATTAATTAATTCTTGTATTTATGGTTAAATACATTCATTAATTAATTTAAGTTTTATGACAAGCTCCAATTAATTAATCTCTTATATCAATTTTATTATTATGCTTGAACATAATTAGTCAGTATGACTTTAGCACAATAAACCTTATGGGCTTCTCAAAGGAATGTCACCATCCTATTATAGATACAGTTACCTAACACCTTATTCAGGATGTCATACACAAAACGTAGCCACCTAAGATGCAGAGATGTGAGTGCATTTGTATATACCTCTAAATTTATATTAGGCATAAGATTACTTAGGTCTCGAGTTGTTGATTATTGTTAACTAAGAAGAAAACATCACACTATGGTCTAATCAATATGTTATAACGTATTGGCACATCAAGCAGTCAAGATAAATTACTTCTTTGACTATGCCGCAGCCAATACCAATAGCTTGTTCTTGAGTTACTTCAATTGTGATTGATATATTTATAACTCGCAAGTATAACCAATTATATGAAATCATGTGATCCCCTACACATCATATGATCTACTTATTAGCAAAATAAGAGGGCATATGTACTCACATTATATCTTTATTATCAAATAGGAGAAACATAGCATTATATGCAATATACAAATGATTTTCATTATACAAAAATCCAACTTTTCCTACCCCGTTATTCTTAACTATATTTGTCACGACTTTATCATATTTATCGATTTGGATTCTTAATTTGTCTTTATTGTATTAGTCAAATTGGATTTTTATTAGATCTTTAACATGACTACAAGAAATAAGGTAATAGACAACGTAGAATTCGCGTTGTCTATTATACAATTTCACATAGTCTACAATGGTGTAGTCTATTTAAAAAGAGATGGACGCTGCGGGAATTTTGCGTTGTCTATAAGGGGATAGTAACACGGATTTTCACGTTGTCTGTTTTGTTATCGACAACACAAATTTTCGCATTGTATATCACAAAAAGACAACGCAAAAATCCATGTTGTTTATATATATATATATATATATAGGGTAGTGATCAGGTGAGAATAGGAGTTACTATGAGAAATAATATTAGATCTCGCGCGTCCATCTCATCAAATCGACGAACAGGATTCTTTCTCAGCAAATTGAAAAATGCAGCATTTTTGCCACAATATCCTGCAGTTTTAGACTTTAAAGGCTAAAACTGTAAAAATATTCAAACACAAACAGCAACCTGCATTTTAAGCCCGATTTACTTCATTTTTAGCCCGATTTACTTCATTTTTAACCCGATTTACTTCATTTTTACATAAATACGAATTAAAAAAAATTAAACATATTTTTCTTCAAGGCAGCAACACGAGCGTAGTCTTTATAAAACTCAATACCAACATCAACAGTTCTAAAAACTCTGCCCTTAAAATGCTTCATCTCATCAACACACTTTGGAATAAATGAACCTGTAAGATACAAAAATGCACAAAATCAACACTAAAGATGCACAATATAATAGTAAAAATGAAAGTCGCTCTGAATAAAAAATACTCATTTTTACTTCATTTTTACTGCACAAAGCCCGATTTACTTCATTGTTAGCCTGATTTACTTCATTTTTAGCCCGATTTATTTCATTTTTACATAAATACGAAATAAAAAAAAAATTAAACATCTTCTTCTTCAAAGCAACAACACGAGCGTAATCTCTATAAAACTCAATACCAACATCAACAGTTCTAAAAACTCTGCCCTTAAAATGCTTCATCTCATCAACACACTTTGGAATAAATGAACATGTACGATACAAAAATGCACAAAGTTAACAGTAAAGATGCACAATAAAATAGTAAAAATGAATGTCGATCTGAATAAAAAAAAAATTAAACTATATTCATGCACAATTAACAAAGTCGAAACCGAATACGAATGCAAAATCCAGAAACAAAGAAAAAAAATCTGATCGAGAGAAGAAATATAAATCAAATCGAACGAAGAAGGAAGAAGAAATCAAATCGCGCGAAGAAAGGAATAAAAAATCTGATGAGATACTATTTCAGATTTTAAAAAAAAGCTAAAATTACAAAAGTAACCTTAATTTTGCAAAACTGCAGGATAATCGAGGAAAACTGCACACGGAGTGAAATAGATCATGAGCGTTGAAATCACAAAATCAAAGGTTGAGATTTATTCTCATTTCTCATACTAAAAACTATTCTTATATGATCACTACTCTATATATATATATATATATATATATATATATATATATATATTGGGTAGTGAATAGGTGATAATAGGATTTCCGGGGTGCGTTAAAGTGACAAGTACCCCCTTAGATGGGAGATGAGAATGAATCTGGGCCATTAAAAATAAGATATGAACGGTTAAAATCATTTTAGGTCCGTTTTTAAAAACCTGCATTCGGTAATATAATAAACTTGCAAAGTAAGGGTAAAATTGTCCAAAATTGCAATGGCAACCTACTACATTAATTCGGTATCCCTTGAATTTCGCACACGATCTTAACCAGAAAAAAAATAGTAATCCGCTCAGTATAATTTCCAACCCTATTTCTCCAGAAATCATCGTTAATAGTCCGACATTCATGCGCGATTAGAAAAAATTCTGCAAACGTCGAAGTTTACGGTATCAAGGTATAATTTCGCACTGTATTATTAGTAAATTTACGCATTTGAGCGGTTTTTCCTTCTGCCATTCGTCGGTTTTACTGAACGCTTGAACCCTAATGTGTTGAGGTTTTTTCTTTTGATATTTCTGGTTTGGTTACAGATTGTTGGTTGTAGACTGTGGAACATGGCTCGAAAAAAAATTGCTCGAAAAACACCAGAAAAGCAAGGTATGGTTACCTGTCATTTACAAAATGTGGTAAATAATGTGAAATACGATGCAAAATTTAGTTGAAATTTGCCAGTTATTATAAGTACTATATTGCGAACAAAATGGTATGGGAAGAAATTTCAGAAAAAAAAAAATGAGAAACAGAACAGTGCTTCGTTTGTGATTTTGTATTTGCATCTATGCTTGATATTTTTCTGCTTTAATTCATGATAAAAAATTGCATAGATTATTATATGAGTTCACAAATGACGATATGATAATATGCATCAATAAATTATATAATATAGCATTGATATTTAATAAAAAATTGCAGTCTATTACTGTTGTATGTTTAATATAATTGAAAATTCATTATATTATAACAAAAACTATACATTTGCATTAATGTGTCAAATGAATTTGCTGTAATAGGTTTAGAACAGTTACCGTGACAAACAAAGTCTACTTGCAAATTTAGTAATTTGAAAAAATGTTAGCATGATATCTCATATTGCAGTGACAAATGAAAAAATGTCTCACATATATGATAAAAATATTTGCATTTACTATTTTTTAAAATATTTGTATTTTTTTGTATTGATAAAAATAATTGTATTAAAATTGCATTGAGTTATGTTATATATATGCCTTAAGTAACAATGAAAATCTACATTGTCATTACTTCGATGATAATGTATTTATTTATATACAATAACAAATACTCTACATGTGCATTAATGACTTATATAATATTGCTTTAATTGCTTTAGATTTTTTAACTGTTACCATCAATGTAAACTTGAAAAAAATTTAATTTCAATTGATTTTGTCATTATATTACAATATGCATTGACAAATGTAAATATTTTGCAAATGTAGGCTAAACATATTTGTAGTGGGTTACTCTTATTTGTAAAATGTTGTCTGTCTGTATTATTTTTTTAGATTTATTAAAATAGCAATGATTTATGTTATATATATGCATTAAGTAATAATAATTATCTACAATTATATGCTTAGTATTTTAACTGGGATTAACAATTTAAATTTGGTTTTTATGTAATAAGAGTTAATTGTAGCAAGAAATTTACTCTAAATATGCAATGACAAAAGAAAATATGTTGCAGTTAAACTGAAAAAATATATTCATTAATTGAAATGTCCTTGAAATTTAGTGTATTTGAGTATATTGATAATATCATATGTATTAGCATTGTATTGATGTGTCTTATATACATGCATTGATATACAGCAATAATCTACATATTTTATGAATGAGTTATTTTTTAAAACCTAGCAAATTAATTTTTTGAATGTGTATGATATCAGACAGCAAAAAAAAAAAGAAAATTGAGGAAGAAGTAGACCAAGAAAGTGATGACCAAATACAAGAAGGGGGTGATTTGGATGAAAACCAAAATAAAAAATAACCAATACTTGGTTATAGGTCTAGTCCAAGACAGTATGTAAAGTCTCTTAAACAGTTGAATCAAAAGCAAAAAAAACGCTATAAAAGAGTTAGGTTTTGGAACATTTATAGTTATGAAAGTGAAATAAATACCAATGCGGATGGGGTATTGGTGTGTCAAAAATTTTGAACCAGTAACCTGCAGCCTAATATTGAATTCTGGGGAAAAATTCATATAACCGAGCACGATGTGTGGCTGACATTTAGATTTCCAAAAGGGATAACCGAAGTACACAGGAAAAAATTAAATGTAGGCAGCAAGGCCTTAGATGAGTGGGTAAAAAAGATGTGTAAGGACAAGTGGAGCATAAAAATTGGTGATGTAATCAGCGCAATGTTGTCGGATAAGGAGGGGGGATTTGGTTTAAGACAAACTTTATGGTATTGATTGAGTGTATTCATCGAGACACCAGCACATGGATATATAAAGCCCAAAATACTGGAAAATTTGGTTGATGTTGAGAGCATCAAGTTTAGAATATGGTGTAAATATCTCATGAAAAGCATGATTAGTGCACATGAGCTTTGGGAGTCAAAGCCACATACAAAGTTCACAGGGCCTATGTTGTTCATGACTGTAAGTGTTAAATTAATTTTTCTAATTCAATTAATTAATATTGATGCATTATTACAATGACAATAGTTGCATTAATATGTTATAGTAAATGCATTGACAATCAAAATCATAATTTACTAATCACATTGCAATTACTTTTCATCTCAGATGTTGTATGTGGACAGGGTTTGTCACTACACGAGGGATATTAAACGACAATTTCCTACCGAACATGGATGGACAGCACCTATCCTTAGAGCAAGGCAGAAATTTGAAATAAAGAAAGGAGGTTTTGGCCGTGGATGCATTGAAGATAGCATAAATGTGAGCGAAGATTGTATGTCTAAATTTGAGACTCTAGACGATGAAAATAAGGAGGAAACAACAGGAAAAGGTGATGATGAGAAAGAAGAAAACAAGAAAGAGTTAAACAGTAATGCATACATCAATGAAGTCATTACTTCATTAAACGCTGCCGCAACATCTCTTGCTACTGTGATGCAAAAGCTGAAAAATGCTCCAGCCGATGTTGTTCAAAATTCAAGGTTTCAAGCTGTCGTGGGCGTATCAAGATTCCTGATACCTGATGTCTCAACATCAGAAAATATTGACCCACCTACTACAATAGCAACTCAAATTCCAATTGATGACAACCCAAAATTTAATGAGTGTTTGGACAACATGATGGATGCATGAGAGATAATGCAAGAGTTATCTGAGTATGACTTCGATTTCTCACAATAGGTAATTTTAATAATATTTCTAACAGCTTAAAATTAAAAATAGATGATACGTTCCATTGTTTATATCAGTTTGGTGATGAGAATAGAGAAGAAGATGCAACAAACAAAGAGGAAACAAAGAAGGAAACAGTGGTTGAACCAATGAATGTAGATGTTGGCCAGCAAGAAGATTCAAACAAGGTACAATTACTAAAAGTATTAAAATTAATAAATATGTAATATTATTTGAAAAATATCATTAACTGTATTTGCATTATTTGCTGCAGTTTGTGGATGCAAAAATGAGAGAACTTTTAGAAAAGGAAGATCGTCCTTCTTTTAGTTTAGGATTAACACAAGAAGTAAATTATTAAAAAAAATTAATAAATGCATGTTATTTCTTAAAAAGTAGAATAATGATAAAAACTAATTGTAATTGTAGCTGCAGACACAAGAAACGGAGATACCGACTGAAGACACAGAAGGCATTATTGCTAATGTCCTGAAGGTTTAGCTAATAAATAATTTACTTATTTGAAGTAATCTAATTAAAACCATAATGTAACATTTTTGTTAAAATACAGGACCTGGGCACTGATAAAGAAGTAGGTGATAGTATGAGAAAGGAAGATGCAATAGCAGGGGTTTCGATACCGGTTGAGGTAAATGGAATATTTTTTTACTTTTAAATGCATTGACTTGTATTGAATATTTGCAGTATATAGTTTTAAAAGTTTGAATTGACATAAATTGTTATATTATTTGTTACAATAAATTAGGAAAATACAGATGATGATGATTTCGAGGATGTTGCAGATGTTGGGAAAATAACTGCATTAGCTATCACAGTAAACAATTCATATATATATATATATATATATACATGTTTTAAATCTTAACATTATAACTATTTATATTAAAATGGACTAATATAGTTTACTCAATATTATAGATGTCAACAAAAAAGGTACAGACAAAGGAGGATCAAGCAAGGTAAAAATAATGTATGTTGTTTGATATTGTTTTTTTTAATACAATTTATTGAATAACATAAATTTCATTTTTTTGCAACAATTAAGAAACGAGGCAGAAAACAGAAAACAAGGAAGCACACACAAAGAAAGGTTGCAAGTGCTTTGGCTTCGCCGTTCATGATACGGACAATCGATGCTACAACTCCTTTATCACATGATGAAAAAGCGAAATACTACTGGGTAGTAAAAGATAAAGAGACGAATGGGTAAGTTTATCATATACCTAATTGTGTATATTATTTTAAACTAATACAATTTTATTGGCTGCAGTGGAGTAACAATTTACAACAATGACAAGACATTCACAACATTGGGTGAGTTTCAGTCGTTTGCACCATCTGAGTGTGTCAAAACCGGAATTGTGGACTCATGGTGCTCCTATCTGAATTTCAGAGAAATGTACCGGTCATCCGAATCACCAAAAAGATTTTTCTTCACCACGATCTCATGCGTAAGAACTTTGCAAAACTGTTATTTTAAATGGTTAATTATTATTGAAAACATGTTTTGAGAAATGTAATTTAATAACAATTTGAACAGAGCTTTACATTCATCAACAAATCACATGGATGGACTGGCGAAAGAGCAGCAGAGACTTTCATTGAAAGATGTCTTGCACATATCAAAATGAGAGATGACATTGACTTTGTAAAAGTTGACATGGTATGATTTCAACTGTTTTGTATTGTCTGATACTAAATATATTTATACTTAAATGTGAATCTGCATTAACATTTACTTCAATGTTGCATTATTAATCATTACAAATTTGCATGAATTTTTACAAAGATTTGATTCAAATTACTCATTGCTGATAATAACATCACGACTACAGGTTTTCTTTCCAATCTGTCAATACTTCCACTACTACATCATTTGTTTCAACTTCAAGCACTAATCAATTGTCTTGATCGACAATTCCAATCAGCTGGATAACAAGCCAATTGCAGCGAAGTGTGGAGATGGTCCTACGAAGTTAGTGAGTAATTATAAAAAATAAATATAATTACATAAATTTCTAATTGCATTAAAAGTAATAAAACATCTTATTTTTAAATGACAGGTGACTCTATTTTGTTCATTGTTGGAGAGGCTTGAATTGGAAAGGAAAAAGAATTTGATTCAGGATTTGGAGATAGAAAGGCTGAAAATGGATTGGATAAACTCTACCAACAAGACCGACTGTGGGATTTATTGCATGAGGCATCTGGAAACATACAAGGGTGAAAAGGCAAAGGATTGGAATTGCGGGCTATCCAGTAGAAACTCAAAACCAATATTGAAAAATTTTAGAGTTAAGTTCTGCGGGGAGCTCATTTCAACCAACCTGAATGATGAATCACCAAAATATGTTGAAGTAGCAAGGAATTTCTTCAAGAAAGAGGTTGACACCAAAACATTTGATTTCAGCAAATTCCTAAATAGCTATAGGTAGTGGGTTGAAAGTTTAGCTTTCATAATTACTAACTCTTAGATGTTTTTTAAACAATGCTTTTGGATTTTACAAAAACATGACTGTATTTTGGATGTTCTCATACAGTGTTAAGACTTGATGCATATCTTGGATATTATATTTGCAGCTATTTCATATGTACTTTAAATTTTGTGAACAGGTTTCTTTATTTTTGCATTAAGTGTGGAGAACATGTTAATTTTTATACTAAAATGAATGGTTAATTTAACCACAATCACAAGAAAAAATTAAAATCTGTATTTTACTAAATGATGACAATACATTTTTTAAAAAAAATATTACGAATATAAAAAGATATACATTTTTTAAAATTACGAGAATAATTAATGAGTAAATTACAGTATAAATCGACTAAATTTTTTATCAAAAAGTATACAAAACGCCATATAAAAAAATGCATTAAGAAGATCGATTGAGTTGCATTATGTGACAAAAAATTTTAGCAATGACCGAGTTGAAAAAATAACATAACCAGTAACGTATTTATGATCTTATGAAAAATGCATTTACACTATTTTAAGAGATGCATTGAATAGCAAAAAAAAATTTGTTATGTCATTCTTTACAAAATACTTTGAACATTTTGTTTGTGAGAACAATTAAAAAAACATTAGGACAGTACTATGCATCCATTGAAATATAAAAATAAAATGTAATTATACTCATAATATATATAAAAAAAGAGCAAACAATGCTAATGTTGAAGACATAAACATAAATATCATTTCAATCATTAATATCTTTCCGCAGTTTCTGGAATCATGGTTCGCCATTTGTTTACACTTGCGACAGCGACGCTGTGGCTTTTCCTTCATTCTAGCAGCCTTTTCCTGCAGAGAAACAATCGACTCCCGCTGCCCTTCGTCTTAACGACATCTGGTGGATGAATGTTTATTTCCTCCGGCAAATCCTGACCATAAAAATTCCCCAACATCTGGCGTTTATCAACAGGATTTGGGATCCCATTTTCCATAGAAATTGATTTACCACAATCATCAATAACAGCCAAGAATTTAGACAATCTGTCGACATCACCATCAAACATTTGAGTCCATCCATACACAGACTGCATAATATTATTCTTCAACCTCTTGCTCTCATCAATCCTCGCATATGAATCAAAACTGTCAACACCAAATCTGCAGGACTGCTGAACCAAATGTGTTTTCATCCAACGACGAAGGATATACTTTTCAGGAATGAGCAACAATTGTTTGTTCTTCAAAACATAAAAAACATGACTGCACATCAAACCCATCCTAGAAAACATTTTACAGCTGCACGTAAACTCTGGACCAATCTCATCGTAATGAACAACAGAAATCTCCTTGACCTCATCAACAATCTTGTACATCTCTTTGCCATCAACTTCTGAAAAATCCAACATATGGCAATAATCACGCGCTGATATGATATCATCTTGCACAATCTTAAAAATCTTAGCAGTATAAACAGATGAAGCATGTTTCTCAAATCCAGTCTTTGTGCAAAAACTAGGACAAAATGACTTATCTAAGTAATTTAACCTGGAACTCTGATGACGTTGAGAATCCAATGCATTATTAAAATGCATCCAAAATTCAAGAAGATTTGACCTTGAACGTGAATACCTTTTGTAAAAACTATTTTCACATTCGGATATTGACGTAGTCCGAACCAAACCACTCATTGGGAAATCACGAAAATATGTCGGCACCCAATATTCTTTATTTTCAAACATAGATAAAAACCACGGATGGTCAGCAAGCCTAAATCTAGTCATAATTTCATCCCAGCAATATTCAAACACCTCAGGCTCTATTAACTCCGACCAAACACATGCATTCAAATCCTTTTTGAAATCCTCATTAGCACGAAGTTGTTTCGAAACCTTGTCTGCAAGTTTGAGCATAATGTGCCACATGCACCACCTATGTCGAGTGCTATTCAACACTCTTTCTACAGCAACTTTCATACCAAGGTCTTGATCTGTTATAATCAGTTTAGGAGCAGACCTCATACAAGCAATAAACTTCTCGAATAACCAAACAAATGATGAAGCATCTTCCTTGAACAACAAACCAACTGCAAACGTAACAGGTTTGTCGTGATTGTCCTTCCCAGTAAACGATGCGAATATCATGCAATATCTGTTAAATGAAAGCAATAAATCATAGTTAATGCATATATTTAACCTGAAAACTGTAACTATAATATACAAGAAAATGTAACAAAAAAATAGTGAAACAAGAAATAGAATTTTTAAAAAAACTACAAAATGTAAATTAGAAATTACTTGTTTGTAGAATATGTCGTGTCAAATGCCACTATATCACCAAAAATCTGATAATTCATTTGCGAGATTGGATCACACCAAACCAATCTCATAAGCGTATCATCGACATCAATCTCATATTCATAAAAAAATGTTTCGCACAACTCTTTTCTCTTTCGCATTTCATTCAGCAACTTCTGAGCATCACATCCATCGACAAAAGCTTTCATGTGTCTAGCAAAATTCCGATCCTCTAACACTGAAAATCCAATATTGTCATCCCCACCCATTAATTCAGATAACAAATTATGTGCTGTCGTAGGACCAATGTTTGATTTACAACAGTCTAAGATAAATTGCCAATGAACAGGATCAAACTTACGATTGATCTTCATGAATTGTCTATGCTCAACTTCCACTAAGTCATGATTATGTTCTTCTACAAAATCATGAACAACATAACCCATGCACCCAACAAATTTGAAAGTAATCCTTGCCTTACAACCACAACGTGATGAAATACGCCTTCTAACCTTCAGATTTTCATCAAGAACCCCTCTACTCAATGTATTTGAATTAATGAACTTGTCGCCCTCTCTATTGCAAACAACATACCTCCATATGACAATATTGTCATTTTTGGTTGAATGTGCCAAACGAGTATCAAAACCCACATTCCTAGCACACTGCTTGTAGAATTCAACACCCTCATCCAATTTTGTAAAAGATTGTCCTTTAAAAGGTTTCAATGAATCTTCACAAAGTGGAGTAAAAACAATTGCAATAATAATTAATATATGGAAACAAAAAAATATATGAACATTAGAAATGCATCAGAATAATATATAAAACTGCATTACCCAATAAGTTAAATTTGCATTAACAAAATCTTCACATACCACGACTGGTTTCATCGAATTATCAAATTCTGAATTCGATAATGTATGTATACAGGCTATGTTAATGCAAATGTACAGTCTACATTAATGTAACTAAAAATTTAATTGAAAATTATAAATGCTAAGAACAAAAGGGAAAGAAAACAACACCTTCATCGCAGGAATTCATGATTAGCAGATGATTTACTAAAAAAAAGGAAAAAAAATAAATTAACTTTTAAAAAATATATAATACACATAAATTGAAACATTATCAGTTTAAAAAATCCAGAAATATCATAAATGAAGAACATTGAATTCTCCAATGAATATCACTTGAGAAAAACAATGACTGAATACAAAACCATCGAAATCACATCTAAAATATGAATCGAGTCAAAGAAACACTCAAAAAACAAAGATTACCTGGCTTCAGTAAATTAAAACCACTACTTTTGTCTCCGATCGTCTTAAATTGTGTGGAATAATTGTTCACAGTCGACGAAATAAAGGGGAGAAGATACGAGAATGAAAATATGAAGATACAATTGATCACAATTCGCATGATCCCTGCCAAAATTAGTTAGAAACAGAATCTTCCCCACATGCAAAAATACAAAATCACCCTTACTAGATTAAAGTAATTAAAAAAAACTGAAATATGGACCGCAGGATTTGATAAATAGAAGGCTAGGATTCATTCTCATCTCCCATCTAAATGGGACTTGTGATATGATTACACCTCTAGGATTTCCCGTGCTAAATGCGAAAAAATATGAGCCATTAAATATTGCAATCAACGGCTCAGATTAAATAAATCCCGTCCAATTTTCAGTGCATTTTTTGCACATACTCAATGCATAAAAAGGTAAAAATGTGAAAAATATATATTCAAAAAATTTATTTCGTGCAGTTTATAAAACATAATATGCATACATTCGATGTAAAAAATGCAATATTTTGGGCATAAAACTGCGGCATATAATCAATGCAAAAAATGCACTTAATATGAATACAAATATGCATATGCTTTAGAATAAAAATACATCTTATTCAAGTTAAGAAAGCGTCATTTGATGCAAAAAAATGCAAACATTAGAGAACATTTTTTATGCGTAATTGATGCATTTTTTATCATAAACGTAAATATAATGAAGAACATATACCAGCTAAATATAAAATCATAATTTTCGTGCGAATCTTCTAAATTTAACATATTCAATACGGATATCATATGAATCTTCGTAAAAATACGTTTAATTTGATATATGATTGGTAAAAAGTAGATTTGAATCGAGAAAGATATAACCATTTGATTACAATGGGAGGAAAGAGGAAATTAGGACAGATAATGTTCAGATCTAAACATAGAGAAGACGGTTACTCAAACTTAAAGGCTAAATTACTAAGATACCATAATTACCTTATTTATCTAATAAATCCTGAATTATCACAACCATTGGATCAACAAAATAAAGGATCAAGATTATTTCCTATATATATAGTTGTGATCATGTAGTAAAGTCTTTTCCCATGTTAAATAAGAAAGAATCTTGATCCTTTATTTTGTTGATCCAATGGTTGTGATAATTCAGGATTTATTAGATAAATAAGGTAATTAGGGTATCTTAGTAATTTAGTCTTTAGGTTTGAGTAACCGTCTTCTCTATCTTTAGATCTAAACATTCTCTCTCCTAATTTTCTCTTTCCTCCCATTGTAATCAAACGGTTATATCTTTCTCGATTCAAATCTGTTTTTTACGAATCATATATCAAATTAAACGTATTTTTACAACGATTCATATGATATCCATATTGAATATGTTACATTTAGAATATTCGCACGAAAATCTTGATTTTATATTCAGTTGGTGTATCTTCTTCATTATAATTACGTTCAGGATAAAAAAAAAAAGGCATCAATTACGCATAAAAAATGTTCCCAAATATCTGCATTTTTTTTGCATCAAATGATACATTCTTAACTTCAATAAGATGCATTTTTATTCTAAAGCATATGCATTTTTGTTCATATTAAGTGCATTTTTTGCATTGATTATATGATGCAGTTTTATGCCCAAAAAATTGCATTTTTTACATCAAACGTATGCATATTATATTTTATGAACTACACGAAATGAAGTTCTTGAGTATATATTTTTCACATTTTTGCCCTTGAATGCTAGATGGTAACACAAATAATGCACCGAAATTGGGAGGGATTTAAATTAATCACATGCGTTAATTTTGATCTTTAATGGTCCAGATTTATTCTTATTTAACAGCTGAAAATATTTTAACACATAATCACTACCCTATATATATATATATATATATATATATATATATATATATATATATATTTCTTTATAACGTGTGCTGAGATTCTTTCAGAAATCAAAACTGAAATGAAATGAATTGAAATCAAAATTGATTACACAAATCACAATTTATGATAGTAAGTGAAATAGTAGTATTTAGCAAATGCTTTCAACAAAAAAGTTAAATGAACAAATTGACATAAATTTATAGATGGAACAAGGTACAAGAAACAATACCAGAATTTATAGATGGAACTCATTCTTTTTTTAAAAAAATAAAAAGGTAAACAAAAAGCAAATAGAAAGGTTGAATTAGATGTGAATGCCAACATTGTAGGAGTTTATCTAATTAAACTTTATTTAACTATGTGTTGTCTATAATTGCCTATTTTTTAATTATACAGTTATTCTTTCACGTTATTTATTGTGATATAGATAATACGGATGAAAATATTCGCGTTATTTATATTTTATTGTCTATAACCTTATTTATTGTAATGCATGTTCATATTTTAATTTAATGGACTAAAGCTGAATATGAATTAGGCATTCTTTTAACCAATCAGATACATATAGAACTTAATAAAGTTGATCACTAATACATGCACAAATCAAAACTCCAACAAAACACTCTTTCATGTCGTGTTGATTTGATGCGGGAATGATATTTTTCATCTCTTTTAAATTTTTAATGTCAATTTGTTATCTCAAAGTTTTGGTTGGTGGCTGGTCAAAAAACTGATTATTAAAGCGTTAAATTTTGAAACATAAAAAATACTACCTCCGTCCCGCTACAATAGGCCCTTTTCATTTTGACACATTAATTTCGGAGCTTGTATTCAGTAGCTAATAGTGATTAATAATAAAATTGACAATCATAATTAAATTGTTTAAGTCTTAAATAAGTTAATTATGATTGCCAATTTAATTATTAACCACAATTAGCTACTAAACACTAGCTCCGAAATTAGTGTATCAAAATGAAAAGGGTCTATTATAGCGAGACGGATGGGGTATAATTTAAAATCCAAGATAGAAATAGATATTTTTCTCAATATCACAATCATATACAAGAAATTGTGAGTGAAGTTCGTGGTTTGACCATAGAAGAAACGGCAAAAATCATGTGAAGGTGAGTTGAATATTCATAGTTTATGAAAGAAAAAAAAAACAGCTAAGAAGCAAATTTGACAAGTTGAATTCATGTGTATTACATGACTGGCCTCCTCAAAATATCATTATAAAGTTTCAATGTAAGAGGAATCTGTTTAATTAGTGTGAGAATTTTTTTTTATTTTTTTTTTAATTTATGGGGTGTGATTTTTTTTTCAAATATATTTTAACAAGAGATATTGCATTAAGCGCAAAGACTTTTGAATTAACAATCTTGCGACTTTATTCCCTATTATTTATTCCAAAAAATATATTGCATGCCGTGTAGTAACTTTTTAGTGGAATATAAATAAAAAATATATTATATAGTTGCATCAAAGTAAGGGATAAAAAAACTGAAGAAATTGTTCTTCTTAATATTCAGTATATTCGAAAATTATGAGAAGATTACATGGGTATATATAGACCTCATGCATGAGAATATCCTACTTCTAATCTAACTAGAAAAGATAGAAAAGATAGGAGAGATATGACGTATATCTCAACTTATACAAACAAATATATATTGTGATATATATGTATCTATCTAATAAATCTCAACACCCCCCATCAAGTTGGCGAGTGTAGATTTCGAACTCCCAACTTGACGGACAAGTATTGTAGCTGATCTCCTCCAAGTGGTTTCGTCAATATATCCGCGATTTGCTCCGAGGTAGCTACTTCACGTGGTTCGAACTCCTTCGATTCCACCCTTTCACGTACAAAATAACAATCCATCTCCACATGCTTAGTTCGCTCATGATATACGGGATTTTTGACAATGTGTCTTGCGGCTTGATTGTCGCAGAATAAACCAGTTGGGATCCGTTGCTCAGCCCCAAGTTCTTTGACAAGCCACCGCAGCCATATTACTTCACTTACAGTTGCTGCCATCGCCAGATACTCGGCTTTTGCTGAAGAACGTGACACGACATTTGCTTCTTTGTGCGCCATGAAATGGGCGCACCTCCAAGTATGATAACATATCCACTTCGGGAACGTCGGGTAAGGTGGCATCCCCCCAATCTGAGTCACAATAAGCTGCTAATTCCAAGTTTCCTGCTGCCGGTAAGAATATGCCTTGTCCTGCCGTGCCTTTGACGTATCGAAGTATGCGAATAGCAGCATCGTTGTGGGTCTGCCTTGGGTTCGATAGAAACTGGCTGAGAACGCTCACTGCATATTGTATGTCCGGTCGAGTGACGGTAAGGTAGAGTAAGCATCCAATCAGCCGACGATACCGTTGTTCATCTACCGTGGGGCTGTCATCATCGACATCTAGGCGTGCATTTTGCTCCATGGGGATTTTACTAGGCTTGCAACCCTCCATTCCTGCATCTTTTAATATGTCAAGTGCGTATTTCCTCTGCGACATCACCATGCCCTCGGCGGATCGAGCCACTTCAATTCCCAAGAAGTACTTCAGAGGACCAAGGTCCTTGATGCTAAATCGCTCGTCCAACATTTTCTTAACATTCTGGATCACTTCACCGTCATTGCCAGCAAGTACTACGTCGTCCATCTAGATTAACGCTGCAACAAAGGTTCTTCCAGCTTTGTAGATTAACAAAGAATGGTCCGCGTGTGACTGCTTGAATCCAACGTTAGATAAAGCCGTCGTGAACTTATGATACCAGTTTCGCGATGCCTGCCGCAAACCGTATAGAGACTTCCGTAGTTTGCAGACACGCACCTCTCCATCCTTTGCGTAACCCTGCGGAACCTTCATGTATACGTCTTCTTCTAAATCGCCGTGTAAAAATGCGTTGTTGACGTCGAGTTGATGCATAATCCAATTTTTCTTCACCCCAATTGCGAGAATGCAACGCAGCGTGACAAGTTTAGCTACGGGCGCAAAAGTCTCATGGAAATCTACCCCTGGGACTTGAGTGAAACCCTTCGCGACTAAACGGGCTTTGTATCTTTCGACTTCTCCCATCAGTTTGTATTTTATCTTGTAAACCCACTTCGAGTCAATTGCTTTCTTTCCATCCGGAGCGGGACTAAGTCCCATGTTCCATTTAATTCCAGAGCTTCTATCTCCTTTTGCATCGCCTCCCTCCATTTATGCAACTTCACGGCTTGGGAAAATGACTTTGGCTCAACATGACGGTCGATTGCAGCCGGATTCCGAGATGTTGCAATTATTCTTTCTCTCGTCTTCTACCACGAGATGGTAGGCAACTCCAAGGCTAGGCAAAGGCTTCATGCTTAATACCTGGCTGCGTATGGTCGTCAAGGTATCGTCGAGGCCCATCAAAAACTCGTACACTCGTTCTCTTTCAACCTTTTCAGTGAAGGATCTCAAAATATTGCAGGTGCATAGTCCACATGTACACTTTGGCATCGCCGATACTGCATCGATCTCGTCCCATAGGCCCTTTATCTTCGTGTAATAAGCCGAGACTGAAGCCTTGTCTTGTCGAGTAAGGGTAAGATTTCTCTTTAGTTCATATGCCTTTGGAGCACTCTCTTTACCGAACCGTTCTTCTAGATCCTCCCAAATTTCCCGTGTCGTCTTTGTGTGTTTGACACTATTCCTTATCTCCTTGTCCATCGCAACAACTAACCAGCCTTTTACCATCGCATTGCAACGCTTCCATACAAAGAGATCTGGGGAATTTTCGTCGAGCATGGGTAGGGAGCCGTCTACGAGCCAAATTTGTTCGTCGCGAGCAAGCAATTGCTCATCTCTTCTAGCCAATCTCCATAGTTACTATCATTGAGGACGTCGGTGACATAAACGTGGCTAGGGTTGTTGGATGGTCCTATATAATAGGGCGACATGAGGTCATTGACGAACGCCACTTTATCGCCGTCCTTTGTCGTCATGGAAGAGGGGATTCACGGTAGAAGTCTTGACGCAATGTGCGGAAACGAAGAAATTCCCAACCTATGGCGCTGGTACCATGAAGAAATTGTTCTTCTTAATCTTCAGTATATTCGAAAATTATGAGAAGATTACATGGGTATATATAGACCTCATGCATGAGAATATCCTACTTCTAATCTAACTAGAAAAGATAGAAAAGATAGGAGAGATATGACGTATATCTCAACTTATACAAACAAATATATATTGTGATATATATGTATCTATCTACTAAATATCAACAAAAACTGTATTTAACTGAAAGTGGCCAAATAAATTTATTAATATTCTCATCTAAATATCGTACATTTAATTTGACTAACGAATCTTAACTCTTAAGACGATTTAAGTATATGAATTTATTATCAGCTAAGGGTATTTGCTTATAATATGTTCATGGTTGATGTAGTAAAAAAGTAGATGTGTTTTTAATAATAAGAATTGACCATATCTTTGATTTTATATTATTATATCAATTTATAAATATATTAATAGGTATCTATGATAAGTACTGGAGCATTTTTGTATTAATCATTTATCGATTTTAGCCAAATTATCGAAATTATAGTTTAGTTCGCATGATGCTATTTCTAGATGCCTAAAAAACTCATTGAATAAGTTACCAAAAATACAAATTATTAATATCATTAAAATAATATTTTAGTTTTGTGATAAATATAATATATACTTTGATTGATACTTTTAATTATTAATAATAAAATTTAGCAAATATGATTCTTTTGTAAATGAAAAATATTTTTTCGAAAAATACTAAATATTTTTTTAAAAAAATAAATTTAGAAAGTTTATTTAAGTTAGATTTAGACTGGATAAAGTCTATAAATTTTAAATGCGTGTGCAACAGAAATGTTAAATGCGTGTGGTGGCCTAACTGACTCTTACTCAAGTCGGTTAGAATTCTTAAAAACATGTTTAATGCACATAAATTACTCAACCAAATTCAAAGTATACACTAGCAACTTATTGTGTTGTTGGGTTTCAAATATGTGAGCAAACAGGTTAAACAGAAATAATACAGGATATTTACAATTATTCGGTTGCCAAATGATTCTATGTCCATTCTTCGATCGCCA
This sequence comes from Plectranthus barbatus, assembly GCA_026898455.1. Taxonomy (NCBI): domain Eukaryota; kingdom Viridiplantae; phylum Streptophyta; class Magnoliopsida; order Lamiales; family Lamiaceae; genus Plectranthus; species Plectranthus barbatus. The sequence goes on from JAPKLW010000214.1 coordinate 345,742, forward strand.
GATAGATCAAAAATCACTAGAACAGTACAAGTTGATGTACAAGATGAAGGAATTAAATCTCTGAAATTAATTAAATTAATTTCAAAAATAAGGAAGACAGAGAAGAAAAAGATCCTCCAGATCTGATCTTCTGATCTGTATCCCTTGCTCTTATCCAAATATCTGGTGAAGATTCCCTCCGAATTCCATGCATATGGAGAAGCATAATTTTCTTCCCTTTCTCAGATCTCAAAATCGCCATAGTCCCAATCTCTAGTTTGCTGCTTGGCAACTTATGATCTTGTGGTGTTTTGTGATCTAAGAACTAGGGGGCATTTATAAGAGAAATTTGATCTCAGATGGGATTGAGCTTTTCATGGGCCAGACCAGGGACCAGAATGCAAATAATAAAGAAGGTCTATCAAATAATTAATTATCATACTCAACCTAGAATAGAATTAGTTAATTAGTATTGATTCATACCACCAGAGAATCGATACTATCCTGCCTCTTTGTTACCACATTATGAGGAACGGGTTGCATGGGCTCGGTATATCCTCATATTTAAGGTTTCAGACATTCATTAATTAATTTGAGATGTGACAAGCTCCAAAATCAATTAACATCTTTATTCCTTAGTCAATCCACTCAACCCTTTTGTTGGTCCCGAAATCAGAGTGCAAATATGTGCAGCGGAAGGTTAGTATATGCAGCGGAAGCAAAAGTAAATAAACTTGCACTTGTTCAGATAAAACAGAGGTAACTTAGTTTTTGTGTGTTAAAAGACTTAAGCTTAGGTCTGTCGTTGTTTAGTCAGTTTCACAAAGTGTACAATTCAATACTTGGACAAGTATTGAAGGTTTCAAAAGTCAGTTTGCAAAACTAAGCGAGGCAAAAATATAAATAAAATAGTAAAGAACACACGATATTTATAGTGGTTCGGATCTAAATATCCTACATCCACTCTTCAAACCCAAGGTCCGGATAATTCACTAAGTAAGTACAAGCCTCCTTACGATCTATACACAACCCGCCAGAGCCTTCGTCCTTCGGTCAGCTGTGGCACTCGCCCAGGAACTCCTTGTAGGCTTAGTCTTCATGCTGAAGTGAGGAAGACATCTCGCAGCCTTCTTCCTGGTGGTTGGATGTTTACTGTTCTTCCCAGAACTCAGTTTGTTGGCATACGCCCGTGAGAATCAGTATCCCAGAGTAGGGAACTGACTGCTATGAATATATCTTGTAAAGATATATTCACCAAAGAAAAGCTTCAGCCTCGTGCTAGGAGAAGATAGCACAGAGTAATAACTTGAGTCAAAGACTCAAGTCTCGTGTTAAGAAACACGGAAAATCAGAGAGTTTTAGCAGAGACACGATTTAGATAGATGCCCTTTGTCGTGTGATAAGTCTCAGAAATCTTCCAAACTTCTTCTAAGATTTTTCAACCTCTGTTCTAACTTTGTAACCGTTTAAGGTTGATGTGTAGCCCTATTTATAGAGGACTTCCTCCGGTATTTTGAATTTCTACTCGTTCGACACATAAATCCAGATGTTAGACTCATGGAAAACATTGTCCAATCGTAGGCCATGCCATAGGTTTGCTTCTACTCTGCTCTGCTATGTCAGTGTACTATTCACTAACTTTGTGTCAGACTAAGTTTCAGTCTGATGAACCCAAGTTTGGATAACCTCGTACTGACATTCACTTGGGCATGGATATTCCTAAGTCTGACCGAGCTTCGATATCTTTCGAATAACTCAAACTTTTAAGGTAGAGGCCTTATACTGACTTCCCAAGGTCAGCATAGCTAGCCCTCATACTGACTTCCCATAGTCAGTACGGTTGACCCTCATACTGATTGTCCACAGTCAGTATGGAAAACACCATCATATTGACTTCTCCTGGTCATTATGGAAAACCCTTATACTGACTTCTCCTAGTCAGTATGGGAAAGCCCTCATACTGACTTCTCCTATTCAGTATGGAAAACCCTATATTTAAAACTCAGTTTTGGTCAAGGCTATATACTTGGTGTAAAACCAAGTTTCAAGGCGTGCAGTTTGTCAGTTCTCGAGCATCTCCTTTTCTTGGTCTCCAGCCTAAGTTCTATTACGACTCGATTGATCATATACAAGGATTATATTGTTTAGAAATCTACTCTAGAAACGGAAAAACTGACTAAGATGGCTTATACAATCTTTGACCCACCAAAACACAAAAAGTAAGGAAGGATTTCTCTAACAAAAATCCTAATAATTTCCCCCATTATGGTGTGGTCAAAGCCATCTTTAACCTAAGCTGATACGGGGTGGATAACTTTAGAATATTTACAAGTTTGACAATTAGTCACAAAAACTCGAAAAAGTTCCCCCTCAAAGTCAGCTTTCTACATAAGATCTTCTCCTCATAGATTTTGAGAGATATTGCTCGATTGATTTTCAAGTCAGTTTAGAGCAATTTAATCTTAAGTAGCAAAGAGTTAGAAGCCTGCTGATTACATTGGAGTGTGTAAGTTCAGTGTATGAAGAATGAAGACCTTTGTTGAACAAAAAGAGATTGTCATCAACAAGTCAGTTTATCATTTAATAGTTTTCATTACAAGTACAGGGATATACTAACAAAAATAAACCTATTACAGAGCTATTACAAGTCTATCCTAGGCTGCTTCTGGTCTTTGGTCTTCAAACAGGCTGCTGTTGTAGCCTGTGTAATGAGGGAAGTTTTCTAAGAATTCCCTCATGATGGCTACTGCAGCTGTGCTTTTCGGAGGTCTGCTGGTGTTGTCGAGGTATACCAGCAGTAGTGGCAAGACATTTGGGAGGCTTCTCCTCTAGTTCAGAGATGAGCAAAAGAGAACATCCCATATGATTGTCTTTCCCCTCCGAGCTTCTCTTCTCATTCGACCGCATGAACTGATTTCATAGTTTGTGGGCATCATACAACAAAGAGCTCTCTTCAAATGAAGTTAGAGCAGTCCATGCTTTGACATTTCAAAGAATAAAACAGCCAGTAGATGGAGAGATTTTCCTTGCCTCTACTATAGCTTCCAGAGCTACTCTGCTCATACTTCTGATGACTTCTGCACCTTCCATACTTCTTTTCCCCCTCTTTGACCGCACCCAAAAAGGGTGGTGAGGTTATGTCTGGTGGCTTGGGATCTTTTGCCATTTTTCCAGATCAAAGAAAAGTTTTGGTTGAAGATGAATTATAAACTCGGAAGGAAGGATTAGACAATGGAGAAAGGAGAAAAGTGTTTCACAAGGGAAACAGATGAGCCCTATTTATAGCAGATAGAAAAAGTAATTAAAATTGAGTAAATGTACTGTATGACCTCTTGGTTTCTAGATTTTTGGCGATGATTGGGATACATTGCCTCGCGATGCATATTTTGCGATTTGACTGGAGCGTCGTGGGAAGAGATGTTATCTACATGTCAAATCTTGATTCATCGATGAAAGATATACATTAATAGCATGCTACCCATCATGCTCATCTGCAAGTTGCTTTGCATAAGTTGGGCAAACTTTTCACACATCTTCAAGTTTCTGCATCCGAATATAATATCATCGACGTAGATCTGCACTAGAAGGATGTCTGATCCATCCTTAATCCTGAATAGCATTGTTTCAATTTTCCCTTTCTGGAAACCATTCTTGAGGAGAAATTGAGATAACCTCTGATACCAAGATCTGGGTGCCTGCTTTATCCCATAGAGAGTCTTCCTCAGTTTGTAAACTTTATTTCCTTCTTCAAAGCCAGGGGGTTGTTCTACATAAACTTCTTCCTTGAGCTCCCCATTCAAAAAGGCACTCTTCACATCTATCTGGAAAACTGTGAAGTTGTTGTAAGTGGCATAAGCAAGGAACAGTCTGATAGCTTCAAGTATGGCCACTGGAGCAAAAGTCTCATCGAAGTCGATTCCTTCACATTGAGCATAACCTTTTGCTACTAGCCAAGCTTTATTTCTTACTATATTCCCAGTTTTGTCTCTTTTGTTCTTGAAGACCCATTTGGTGCCGATAGCCGACTGATGATTTGGTCGATCCACTAGATACCAAACTTCATTTCTTTTTAACTTAGCAAGCTTCTTTTACATGGCATTGATCAAGTCAGTTGACTTCAGGGCATCTCCAATCTTAGTAGGTTCTAATTCTTGAGATATAAAACAAGTAAGCAATGCACTTCCTTGTCTCGTGCGAACTGGGTTGGCAAATTTATCAAGCACGGCTTCCTTGGGATGGTTTCTCAACCATTTTGGCTTCTGGAGTTGAGTAACTTCAACAGGTTGAGAGAATGCTCCTGGATACTCAGTACCATCTACTCCAGATAACTGAACTTGAACTAAATTTTCTTCACTTTGACTGGAGTCTCCTTCATCAGTGATGAAGTCCACAGACTGCGTTCCTTGGTCTTCTTGATATGTAGTAGCTCAAGGATCCTATCTGTGCTTGCTGTGATGGTTTGATTCTTGAATGAAGCTCTAGTTTGCTTTCCCATCTTGCATGCTCTGCAGACACCTCCTTCTTTCTTGAAACTGAATTGTGGTAGGCCTTCCACAAGCTTGTGTTTGGCTAGGTGTCTGATCGATTAGAAATTCAGGTGGCTAAGTCTCTTATGCCATAGCCAGTTGACTCCTTCTTGGAATGAGCTTGTTGCGACAAAGCACATGTCAGACTTCTCGCTCTCCCAATCCACAATGTAGAGACTTCATTTCTTTACACCTTTCAGCACAGTCTCTTTGGAGTCTTTGTCGTTGATCAAGCAATCTTCTTCGACAAAAGTCACCTCATACCTAGAATGGATTAGCTGACTGACACTCAGCAGGTTGTAGTTGAGGTTGGTGACTAAGGATACTTCGTTGATGATGATTCCATTGCACTCTAAGCATCCTTTGCCAATTACTCTTCCTTTTGAGTCATCTCCAAAACTGACTACTGGTCCTCTTGACCTCTTTAGTTTAAGGATATTTCTCTCTTTGTTCATGTGGGCTGAACATCCACTGTCCAAAATCCATGCTCTCTTCTTCTTTTTTAGCTGACTTTGGTGACCCTGTACCTGCAAAATAAATAAGGTTAGACAGAAGGTACCCGTGTTTCTGTGGGTCCTCCAGGGTTAGTCTTATGGATCCATCCTTTGGGAATTCATACTTGTTTCACCTTAAATCTAGGTGACACAACTTCCTCTCCCTTTCTCTTTCTATTTAGATAATTAATGCTATTTTTATGCATGTTTGAAGGAATGGAGTGAGTGTGTGAAACCTTGCCAGAAATTGAGTTTCTTAAAACTGAGTTTCTAGGAACTGACTTCCTAAAAACTAACTTTCTTAAAACTGAGTTCTGGTTTGGTTCTCGGAAACCTAGTTCGAAGTGTATAGTCTTCCTAGTCGCAAAAGTAGAAACGTGATTAGACTCAGACCTCGCATAGGTCTCCCTCCTCTACGGATAAGTTCTCTTCTGATACAAATTATGAGTAAAGAACCTCGGATTTCTAGAATCCGGAAATGAAATTGACATTCTATAATGTCCAGTTTTAGCTGTTGAAGTGGTTTTCCTTGCACCTGGAACATTCTGCTTCACCCACTTCTTAGGCATAGCTGGCTTCCTCTCAGGATTATTTGACTTAACGGTCAAATCCTTTTTAGGCTTGGGTACTAGAGTCAGTTTTGAAACTAATTTTCCATTTCTATCCTGATTGGCCACTAAGGAGTCCTTGTCCATACTGACTACTCCTTTACCTAACAGCTTAACTTCTAAACCAGAATCATTCTTAAAGTGATTGTTAGAAATATTTCTACTTTCAAAAGTTGATGCATGATTGCTCAAATTATGTTCAGAAAAGCCTAGACCTGACTTGTCAGATGGATCTCTCTTTAAACTTAGAGCTTCTGAAACTTTGCTAGCACTAGAGTAAAGAGAACAAATAAGTTTTTGATCACTAGAAATTTTTAGTTTTTGAGATTTGCATTCTTCAGAAAGAGATTTAAAAGATTCAAGTAAGGTAGAATGCTCTTCTCTAAGTTTGGCTAGCTCATCACTTATTGACTTCGTTCCTTGGATCTCCTCAGTCAGTTTTGAAATTTTAAGTTTCAGTGAAGCATGTTCCCCAGCCAAAACATTTTTAACTCATAAAATTTTGAAAATTCTCTATTTAAAGCTTCGAGGGTAACATCCTCTGAATCTGAGCAAAAAGATTCAAAGTCCTCTTCAATGCATGCTACAGGAATAAAAACTGAGTTAGGAATGTGTACCGGGATATGTGACTCAGCTTCAATTTCTTTCTCTTCTCCAAGCTTGGTCATCAGTACTAGGAAGGCTTCCTCCACGGCCTCATCATCTGATGTGTAGTAGCCATTATCATTATCTGAGATATCTGGCACCTCAGTTCTGGAAAGCATAGCCTTTGCAGCTATTTTGGAAGCTTTCTTCTCGAATACCCTTTTTAAGCGTTCCCTCTCTCCTTGGAAACTAGTGGGCACTCATACTTGAGATGATCTCGAGAGTTGCACTCAAAACATGCTTTGGGAGGTCTCTCACTGAACTTTAGTTCACTGGATTGTGAACTTTCTTTCTTGGCTTTGGCTTTCTCAAGAAGTCTTGTCAGCATCCTCATCTGCTCCTCAAGCTCTTCAATTGAGCTCTCTTCCTCCCTCTTCTGGTAGGAAGGTGTTGGTGCTGACTTTGATGTAGATGTCTGCCCGGGTGCTATTTCAACTTGGTAAGGCTTTTGAGTCCTTCTCTTGAACTCCTTCTTTGCGAAAAAGCAGCATCTTCCTCTGTATGCGTGCTGACATTCCGCACTGCTTCGTTCCTATTCGCCATTTGTATGTCCCACTCATGGCTTGTAGCTAGGAAAACACGTCCTTTTTCGTCATCTTGGAGAGATTCTTCTCCTTCAAGCTGGTGGCCTTGACGAACCAATCTTCCTTAGGCATCTTGGAGAGAATCTTTGCATTCATATCTGCAATCTCATAAGTTCTCCCAAAGTTTTTTAGCTTACAAATAATAGCATTAAATCTAGCTTCCATTGATTTAATATTTTCACCAGGAAGCATTTGAAATGATTCATACTTATCTACACAATTTTGAAGCTTATTTTGTTTCATTTGAGCTGTCTCTTGGCAGAGAGTGCCAAGGAATTCCAATATTTTCTTAGCGTTGTTGTTCTTGAGGGCTTCAACAACCAGTGGCTCTGGTAGGGATTGAAGGATAAGCTTCATGGCCACTGAATCCAGTTGAAAACAAAATATGTCATCGTTTGTCCACTCTGCATAGGGTTTCTCCACTATTTCTGGACCCTCTGCTCCTCCGAGCTGAGTATTCACTTTGGTGATCTTTAGTGGTCTGGTACATAGAACCTCAGCCATCTCTGGGTGGACATTCTTCAGCATTATCAACGAACATTTTTCCATATCTCAAAGTTTTCTGATAAATACTTTAGAAGCTTTGTAATCTGTGCCAGCTCTGCGTAGCTAAGCTTGAAAACACACAAACACAAACAGAGTGCAAAAAACTGAGATTTGGTCCTAAGCGACTCAACACAAATGTAATGCAAGAAGAGCTATCGGAGTTCACCCGAAATCATGGTTGGGATTTAGTGGATCGCCCAACTCACCAATCAGTGATCGGCACGAAATGGGTGTTAAAAAATAAGCGGGATAAGAATGGGCTCGTTGTGCGAAATTAAGCAAGGCTCGTAGCCAAAGGATACGCTCGATGCAAAGGAATCGATTTTGACGAGACTTTTGCTCCAGTGGCCAGACTAGAAGCAATCAGGTTATTCCTAGCATATGCTGCTCATTATAATTTTAATGTGTTTCAGATGGATGTCAAGAGCGCGTTCTTGAATGGCGAACTCAAGAAAGTCTATGTGGAGCAACGTCCTGGGTTTGAACGAGGTGACAAGGTGTACAGGTTGAGAAAAGCCTTATATGGATTAAAGCAAGCTCCCAGAGCTTGGTACGAGATGCTTTCTCAGTTCTTGTCGAACAACAAATTTGGGAAAGGGAAGATCGATTGTACTCTCTTCCTAATCAAGGATGTTAAAGACATATTGCTAGTGTTAATATATGTAGATGGTATTATATTTGGTATGTGAAAGAATTGCACATCTTATGCAGAATCATTTCTAGATGAGCATGACGGGAAAGATGTCCTATTTCCTAGGCTTACAAGTTCAGCAATCAAGCGAAGGGATCTTCATACATAAAAAAATACACAAAAGGTATCATCAACAAATATTGCCCGGAGAAAACAAAGACTCTGCGGGTTCCCATGAACACAGCTTGTCAAAATTCCTTGGATGAGGAAGGCGAATCCATTAATCCAATAGCATACCGAGGTATAATCGGTTCTTTGTTATATCTAACACCAGCAGGCCAGACATTTCGTATGTTGTGGGTGTGTGTGCCCTATCAAGCAAATCCGAAAAAGTCACACATGGAGTAAGCAAGAAGGATTGTAAAATATTTGAAAGGAACAAAATCGCTCGAAATTTGGTATCCCAAAGCTGATGATCTAACACTCATCAAATATTCTGACTCAGACTTTGGAGGATGCACGATAGATCGCAAAAGTACGAGTGGAACATGCCAATTCGTTGGACACAAGCTCATTAGCTAGTTCAACAATAAGCATCATTTAGTAGCAATATCCACAACAGAAGCTGAGCACGTGGCTGCTGCGAATTGATGTACACAGGTGCTTTGGATCAAACAACAACTTCAAGATTATGAAGTCAGCACCGACTGTGTTCCAATTTACTGCAACAACAATAGTGCGATGTGCATCACAAAGAATCTCGTGCATCACTCAAGGACCAAGCATATCGACATTCGGCATCACTTTATCCGAGATCAGGTGGAGAAGGACATTTTGTTGGAATATATCCGAACCGATGATCAACTCACTGACATCTTCACCAAACCTCTAGCAGAGAGTAGATTCAAAAAATTATGTCTTAAACTTGGATTGCTGGAGTTGGATGATGTCGGGGAAGAATGATTCCTAGCACTCATTCTATTTCTGGTCTTCTTGGATTTCCTGGATTTCCAGAGTTGATGTGGATTAATGTGTGTCCAAGCTCACGCTTTCTATATTTTGTTACTTAGCATTAATTTGAATTTCTATCGGAAAATGATTGCTGAGTTATTGATTGCTGAGATGGATTGCTAAGAAGATTTATTGCTAAATGTGATATTTGATGAATTTTATGTTGCGGATTTGTTTGCCGAGTCCAAGCTCTCAGCAGAGTTCCGATTGGTTGCTGAGTCTAAATAATTAGCAGACTCCCCGACGATTGCTAAATCCAAGCTCTCAGCAAAGTGCCTACGTTTGCTATGACGTTTCAACAGACGCAATCCAGCAAATAATTTTCAAATCTCTTGGAAGGCGGGAGTATCCATCGAAGGAAGCGGTTGCTAAAGCAACATTAAATGTGGGGTTAATACTCTGTAGGGCGGCGACGAATGAAAGATTACCACGTCAGCCACACGTGCAGTTTTCAATTTATGGGTCAAAATATGAATGGTCGCACCCCACTACGACCGTTGATCTGTCAAGCTAAACACCACATCTCAACCGTCCGTTCAAATCATCTCACTTCTCTATAAAAGGGGTTGATTTGGCTTTCATTCAAACTCTATTGCACTCTAAAACCTTATTTAAATTTCAAACCTTCTATGTTCTTTGATCCTACATCTTTCATTTTTCCTAAATCTAAACATTACTTCAATAGCGGAATCATCCAGTCGTTCAAGTCCCCCAGCAGAAACATCTGGTCGTACCACTGCTCACCCTATTGCTCAGGAGGAGCAAATGCCAACATTTACGGGCATCTTAAAGAACGAACATGTAAATGACTCGATTGGGTATGGACGCTTGGTTTCCATAGCCAAGAAAAAGAAGGAAGGAACACTTACAAATGCGCAGAAAAAGCCGCACAAGTTCAAAAAGACAAGATTCTTTATGAACCTCTGTGTGCGAATCATTTTTCACTTTGGATTATGAATAGGCTGAAGAGTGAAAGGCTACTGAAGTATATGACTGCCGAGCCACTGAGATTAAGGCTGCACATGGTGGCGGGATTTTACGTGAGAGCAGTTATCGTGAAAGATGGAAAGTCTTTTATTACTTGTGTATTTGGCACCAAGATTACAGTCAACCCTGTGGTGCTTGCTACCAAGTATGGGTTGAGGAATGAGGGAGAAGACATCGCCTCGTACAAAGTTGAAGATAAAGATGAGATGAAGAATAGGTGGTTACAATGGAAGAATGACACTTTTTTTAGAAGACATGGAAGGTTGCCACGCCAATCAAGACACTTACTAATTCACACAGAGATTTGGCGATTATGGTCATTAGGATGCTGATGTGTGAAGATGGTTCTCATTCGGAACTCAGCGTAAAGAAATATGCAGTGATGATAGCCTTAGATGACAGTATTAAAGGCAACTGGGCAAGAATCATTTACAGCAAATGGTTGGATCACGTGCAAAAAAATTCATCCATCAAGAAGGAACGCGTTTTCAACCAAGATGTCAGCTTTGGTTTGAAGATGCTGCATTTCATTGAGTGGTTCATCCCCCAAAAAAAAGTTAGATAGAGGAGAGGAGTTGCTATCCACGAACTTTATGCCGGTTACAATACATCGTCAACCTCCAATAAATATCAAGCGACCAAATATCTTATCAGGCAAAAGAAATGTGGATCCTAATGAGCCAGTCTCTGATGAGGATGTATACAATCAGGGCGAATTTGTTCCGCAATCTGCTATTCCACTGACAGAGGAGGAGAATCAGGAAGTCAAGAGGAAAGCAGAGACAAAATCTCTTTTTAAGGAAATGGAACAGCTTCCATATCTCACTTGGCTGGAACTGATTGATAAAACACCAACAGAGAAGAGGACTCTGGTCAAGCCCCAGCTGAGGAATAAACAGAAATTTGACATTGATGAGGGGGAAGACACCACAAAGAAGGACAGAGATGATGACTTTCGAGGGTCAACTGTTCTGGTTCAAATGCCCATTCCTGAAGGTTCTACTCCGCAGAATCCTATTGTTGATCCAACCACAAAGACTTCCAAAAGAACGGTGCTGACCTGAGCCAAGCAAGAGTCGAGGAAGAAGGCTAGGCTGGCCAAAGAGATGGCCAAAAGGCAAGAGGAGAAGCAGTTCAAGAAGGTTATGCAGAAAATCATGTTCCAGCAGAGGGATGCAAATTTTGAACAAGTGAAGGCTGCTGCTGAGGAGTTTGCAGCAAAACAGAAGGAGGAGAAGGAGCGTGTTGAGAAGGAGTTGGCAGAGAAGGAGAAAGTTGGTGAGAAATCTATGGAAAATGAGAAGGTTGTTGAGCCTGTCGTTGAGCAGGAGCCGACTGCTGAGCAAGTGGCTCGCACCATAGTAAACAAAGGCAAAGGAAAGGTGGTTGTTGAGCAAACAGAATAACCAATTAACCTCGATTTAGTTTCCAACAAAGATTCGGGCCTATGCTTTGGAAACAACAGCGTATCTGCTTAACCTGGTACCTTCTAAATTAGTTCCGAAGACTCCCTTGAAACTTTGGTATGAGCAAAGGCCTGGTATGACAAAAATAAAAGTGTGGGGTTGTCTAGCCTATGTGCTGTTAAAGGAACCTGATAAGCTATAAGGTAGGTATAAGCTAATGTTGTTTATAGGTTACCCCAGACAAACGAAAGGTACTGGTTATTTCTATTGTCTCAGAAATTCGTTGTTAGAACCATTACAAGATTCTTGGAGGATGAATATAAGAAAAACCACAAATCCAAAGAGTGACAGCATTCACTATGAACTTGGAGAAAGTGGCGCGATTCCATCAAGAAAGCCCCATGTGGAAGTAGGTTCACCTAATGCTTGCGAGGTACTACCAACACGACCAAAAGTTCATGGTGTAGAACCACAAGATACTTCACCCACTACTTACACAATGCAAATGCCTTGTCGTACTACGATGGTTGTTTGGTAAACACAAAGGTACATGTTCACGGGAGAGTCTTCTGATTTGATCCTAGAAAATGGGTTGGATGATTATGACCCATGGACATATGATGAGGCAGTATCTGACAAAGATCCAAACAAGTGGCACATCACCATAGATTATGAAATAGAATCCATTACACCTATAAGTGTATACCAAAAATCTGAGCTGCCAGATGACTTTTGTGTCATATGCTGCAAATGGGAATACAAGACAAAGAAGGGAGCGAATGGAGAAATAACTACTTTTAAAGTCAGGTTGGTGGTGTGAGATTATGCTCAGAAAAAAGGGCATAGAAAATGACAAAACCTTTTCACCGGTAGCCATGCGCAAATATATTCAAATAGTCCTTGCCATTGCTGCACATATGGACCTACAAATCTGATAGATGGATGTCAAAATCGCATTTCTTAACGGGTACCTTGAGGGAAGTCATGACATCTACATGAAACAATCAGAACGATATGTGCAGGATTGCGAAGAGTATCTTGTCTGGAAGATTCAAAGTCTTTGTATAGACTTAAGCAAGCTTCACGATCATGGAACTTACATTTTGATGAGGTGATTTAGTCCTATGGATTTTCACAATATTCGAATGAGATTTGTGTGTACCAATTATATGTTTGCGGTAGTGTGATATTATTTGCATTTTATGTAGATGATATCCTCCTATTCGAAGACAATGTAAAGATATTATCAAACATAAAAGGATGGTTATCCGAACAGTTCCAGATGAAGGACCTAGGAGATGCTGGTTATATCCTTGGTATTAAAATCTTATGTGATCACAGGAAAATGATGTTATATTTATCTCAAGGTTCATATGTGGATAATGTGATTGCTCATTTCAGCATGCAAACCGCTAAGAAAGGTTTGCTAACGTTCAGGCATGGCATTCATTTTTTCAAAGATCAGTGTCCGGACACACATAAGGAGGAGAATGATGAAATGAGTCAATTATGTATGCATCTCAGTCAAAAGCATCTTGTATGGTATACTATATACGAGATCACATATCTTCTTTACCGTACACATTATAGCAAGATATCAGTCTAACCCTGGACATGCGCACAGGATTGCAGTGAAGTACATTCTTAAATACTTGAAAAGGACTAGAGATTACGATCTCGTTTATCAATGTGAGAGTTTGTACCTTGTGGGATGTACAGATTCATATTTCTAGGCTAACTAAGATGAGAAGAAATCTATCTCTTGCTATGTGTTCACCTTGGGGGGTGGAGCCAAATCATGGAGGAGTGCAAAGCAAAAATGCATTATGGACTCCACCATGGAAGATGAGTATGTTGCAGCTTCCGAATCTTCAAAAGAAATAGTATAGCTCCAGAACTTCCTTTTAGAGTTGGATGTGATCCCTCATTTACCCGTGTCTATCACAGTATATTGTGATAATTCTAATGCGGTGGCAAACTCGAATGAACAACAAACTCACAAGGCAACTAAGCAAATAGAGAGATAATACTATATCATAAGAGAAATCGTAGCAAATGGTGATGTGCTAATTGTGAAGATTGACATGATGGATAATATAGCTCATCCATTTACCAATGGCATACCACATAAGGTTTACAAGGTGCGAACGACTTAGGTCGAAGCCAGCTACTTGGTGCTCAATGTAATAACTAAATTAAGTTAGATCCTTTGTATAATCTGGAAAGCACTTTATAATACTTTGAGTATAAGTGGGAGATTGATTAAATAGCACACTAAAATCATTATGATTGGTATATTAGCAACAGTTCTATTTGATATAGCGGTAATCATTATTATCTAACAATATTATATATCATGTCTCAATTAACAAACATATGTCGCGAATAAATTTATCCTCATATCTTATCAACAGGAAGATTATATGGTGTGTATTAGATCACAGAAGACCGTATGGATTGCTTGACCTAACGAGATATAAACAGTTATCACAGCTCAGATAGTACTAGGATAGACTGTTTATTTAGGTGGCAACATAAGCAGTAACTAGTAGCTTGTCTCAACTAGTATATTTGTCGGTGTTATCGGTGCGTATTGATAGGACCAAACTGAGATCTATTCTTCTATCTAACATTAAAAGAATCTTGATCTTGATGGCTTGATGGAATCTAAAGCCTAATGAAAGCTCGAGAAGTATATAAAAACTTTTGCGTCACTTTAAGGTGCTATGATGGAGAGTTTGACATGTACTTATATATCTGCATCTTGGGTGGTAAAAATTTGTGTATGGCCTTTGAAACTGGAATTAGGTACCAAATCCAGTATTGGATGATGACATTCCCTGAGTAGCACAAGAGGTTCATTATGCTAAATTCTTGCAGACTGATTAAGTTCAAGCATAAAAGAAAATGTTAAGTGGTACAACTCACAAATAAAATATGTTAATTAACTTTAGAGCTTGTCAGAGCTCAAATTAATTAATGAATGTCTGTAACTTTAAATATGGGGATATACCAAGCACACACAACATGTTCCTCATAGCATGGTAAAGGGGTAGGTCTGTATTGATTATATGGAGACATGAATAAATATAAATCAATTAATTATGTTGTGGGTTGAACATGAAAATTATTTAATTTAGAGGCCCTCTTTATTTTTTGTATACTGGTCACCGGTCTGGTCCATGAAAAACTCTAAGCCCAATAGGACTTAATCCTATTATATAATTCCCTTTTTCCTATCAGATCTAAATTATAAGTTGCAGTTCAACAACTGAGACTAGTGACCTAATCTGGAAAAGGGGGCAACATCAGAGAGAAAAAAAGGAGATTCCAATTTTTGTTTTGGTGCGCAATTCAGTAGTAGTCTTCATCAGATATTCAAATAGAGCAGGGAAACAATCAGTTACTAGAGGATAGTAGACAATCAAATTACAGAGGTGTACCTAAACCTCTATATTAAGCAATTAATTTTAGTAAGAGCATGCTAGGATTTTTTTATCAGACATAGTAATTATTTGTTATAGTCATAGTTCAATCTACGGTAATTTCGGATTATACAATTCAGTTTGCAAGCAAAAGTGTTAGGAATTTTGTTAGAAATTCCCTTCCTTTTATCTTATGTTTTGGTGGGTCAAAGGTTGTGAGAGCCATCTTAGTCAGTTTTTCAGCTTAGAGTTCTATTTTGTAATCCAAGTATTGGATTAATTGAGTTGTAATAGAACTTAGGTGCTGAAGACCAATAATAGGATATGCTTGAGGACTTGAAGATTTGTTATGCATGAAACTTAGTTTCACCAAGTAAGGTCAAGGCCTATACTGAGTTTAGGCGCTCAGTATAGAAGAACTCATATTGACTTATAAGAAGTCAGTATGAGAGACGGTTTGCCATACTGACTTGGGAAGTCAGTATGAGGGTGGTCTATACTGACTAATGGAAAGTAAGTATGGAGGCCTAAGTTTCTAAGCACGAGGAACTCGAAGAGAACCAAACTTAGTCAGACTTCGACAATTGCTCACTAAGTTAAAGTCAGTATGAGGATATCCATACTTGGATTCCTCAGACTGAAACTTAGTTTGACATAAAGTTAATGAGAAGTACACTGACAGAGCAGAGCAGAGCAAACCTATAGTATGGGTTATGATTAGACAACATTCTCCATGTTTCTAACGGCTAGTTTAATGTGTCTAACGGGCAGAATTTCAAACACCCAAGTGTTCTCCTATAAATAGGAGTCAACCTCGACAGAAAGAGGTTACGAATTGGACTTACTGACTGGACTAACAAAAAAGCTAAGTCGTTACTCTACCATTCAAGCTCTCTGATTATTCCGTGTTTGCGAACATGAGATTTAAGTTCCTGACTCAAGTTGTTTATTCGTGCTAAGTGGTTCAAAGCACGAGGCTAAGCTTAAAGCTTATGCTATCATCTTGGTGAATATTTCTTTTCTAAGTAATATTCATAGCAGTCAGTGTTCTACTCTGGAACAAGGATTCTCACGGGCTTTGGCCAACCAACTGAGTTTTGGGAAGAACAGCAAACATCCAACCACCAAGGAGAAGGCTGTGGGGTGCGTCTTTACTTCGACTTGAAGACTAAGCTTACAAAGAGTTCCTATGCAAGTGACCACAGCAGACCGAAGGACGGAGCGCCGACGAGTTGTGCATAGATCATAAGGAGACTTGTATCTATACTTAGTGAATTTCCAGACTAAGTGTCTGAAGAGTGGACATAAGACTTTGATTCCAAACCACTATAATATCTTGTGTTCTTTACTGCTTTCATTTAAGTCTTCGCATCTTTAAGTTCTTTAAAACTGACTTTTAAAACTTTAATACTTATCCAAGTATTGAAGCGTATATCTTGCAAAACTTACTTAAGAATTATTCAACCTAAGCTTAACCTTTCAAAAACCCTAAACTAAGTTTTAGTCAGCTTAGGAGAACAAGTGCAACTCAAACTTATTTTTACTGCATATTACGTACTCTGATCTCGGGACCAACAAAAGTCCCAACACTAATGATGTCATAAGTAAATAATGAAATTATTGTCTTTTTTTAATAGTAATGCATTAATTATATTCATTGATCCAGATATCCTTGTGGAAGCTCAAATCCATGATTTCTTGGTTACAGATAAAGTACTTCTACCACTATATTTCGACCATGGGACAAAATTTTTTATTAAATTTATTAGTTATTCCGTATACGAAAGTAATAAATTTGAATTAAAAAATTAATTTTCGTTAATGAAATAATTTATTTCTTAAAAGATTATAAGCATCTTAATTAATAATTCTAAGTTTAAAGATTTATTTCTTTGTGGATTAAAATTGTGGATTTTCAAAAACTCTAAATCAATTCAATAATATATAACTCACGCTTAAATAAGATAAAGATAATACTCGATTTAATAACACCCCTTCAATTTCTCTCACAACTAAAAAAAAAAATACAAGCAACAGAAATCTATAGTAAGAGTGATAATGAAATGGCAAATTTTCTCAGCATTTTTATTGTGAGACGAATTTAATTATGTATTTTAATTCATTGAAATGATGTCTTTTGTTATTGTAAATGATATATTTTTTTGTTGTAACTAATGTAATTTTTTACTAGTTAAAAAAATCATTAGATTAAAAAATGAAACAATGTATTTATCTTATTGAAATGATGTATTAAGGTTCGTCTCACAATAAAAATTATGAGACCGTCTCTCAAGATACCAACTCAAATCAAATTATAAGAAAATGTTAGCGCGGTCATAATATTTGTGTAGATATAGAAAAAAAAATGTGAGTCAAATGTGTTAGGATTAAGAAAAAATAATTATAAGACGCGTGAATTACCAGCTTAATACAAAGCACTGACAACTAATACTAACATTTTTATATTGTCCAATTATTACCTTACACAAGAAATGCACTTATACTATATCAATTATACGCACATTAAACAGAAATAAAGGGATTTAGGATTATTAAAATTATCGTACCATTAATATAATATTACGACATTAACCATAAATACATTAAATTATATTGCAGTGGACATTGGAGTATGCTTAAACCAAAAATATCATAATTCTTTATTCAAAGTTACAGGGCCGGCCTTGTAATTTCGGAGGCCATGTGTGAATAAAAATAATGATATCTTTTTTTAATTATAAATAAAAATATTAATAAAATATAATATTCAATATTATATTGAAGTAAGTCCATTCAATTTTTCTTGTAACATAATCGATCGCAAGCAAAATATCAATAACTTAAATTTCGAAAAATAAATCTCTATGCAACAATCACGAGTGTCTACAAGATAATTGTACAAGTAATATAGGTATTAACCTATTCAATCTCGTTAAATAAGTTAATATATCTAAAAATGTTTTTTTTTTTGTGTAAAAGATACATATTGTAGGGTGTTTAATTCTTGAAGCAGAGATTGAAAATTTGCAAAACTATCTAAAATCTAAAAAAAAAAAACAAACAAAATAACCTGTAAGGAAATCAATAAACTACAACCAAAGTCTCAAACCATGTGAAATCTGATAAAATATACTCCCTCAGTCCCAGTTTGATTGTTTCACTTTCCTTTTTCGTCTGTCCCAGTTTAATTTCACTCAACTTACTCTACATTGATACTCCTTGGTTATTGTGTCCGGTCAACCCGGGACAATTAAACCGGATCGGAGGAAGTATTAATCATAAATAAAAGCTATAAATGTATTCCAAAAAAATGAATTAAATTATTGATTTGTTAAAGGAGTGAAACAACAATTAGTAAAGTGATGTAGGTTTCTTTTACATGATGAGACGTTTTATTTTTTGAGAAGAATGAGATTTTTGTGTTCAATTATGTGAAGGTAACCATAAATATTTTTTCTTAATTAGGAATAGATATTGTCATATTCGATATAATTGAATTAAAAAAATCTTAATATCTTATTTAATTTTTTTAATTTGTATTGAACTAAATATATGTGTTATGATAAATGTAGCTTATATTTAATTTGTTAAATGTTTTTAGTAAGGCTAAAAATTAAGTTTTTGTTATTAGTTTTTTTAAACTTATAGTAATATAAATAATAACTAGCATAATATAATTACTATACATATTTTTAAAAAAAATGGTATCCCTTATCTGAAGGCCTCAGATGTAGCACACCTCACACGTTATCAAGGTCCGACCTGAAAAGATGCCTTACTCTGTATTCCACTTTCTATTTTATCATTTGATTTCGTCCTTTTTAATTTATTATAATTGTTTAATTTTATAAACTCAAGGTAGAGTTCATTCCAGGGGTATAAAATAATTCTTAGTATTTGATTTTCAAATCTTAATTACTATTTGATTAATTGAAAATTATGTGTTTATTAATTTTTTTGTTCACGATTTATAATTAGAGTATATTATATAATATAATATAATATTTTATTTAATTTTATTTTAATGATAAAGTTATTAAAACTAGTAAAGACAATAGTGGAGCATAATTCGAGAGTAGAGGATTTGATCATAAATAAACTGCTAGATTTAATTAGATACAAAAGCTCAAGCCGCAGCTGCTAATATATCCTACTTCTATAAACAAACAAATAGATCAGAAAACCCACGCATAAAACAAAAAAAAGAAAATCACTTTTTTTATTGGAAATTAATCATACAATAGTCGTTTCTAGAAAAAAAAAAACGAATAAAACAAAAAGAAAATCACTTATTTTTATAGGAGAATTAATCTTATAATAGTCGTTTCTAGAAAAAAAAAAGGAATAAAACAAGAAGAAAATAAATTTTGTTTATTGGAGAATCAATCTTATAATACTCGTTTCTGAAAAAAATTGTAAGAATATAATAATTTTAAATTCTCTCTAAATTTAGATATTTTTGGTCACTAGTGAAACGATTAATTTTACTTAGAAAATCATAATTTATATTCAATTGTCATATCTATTATGCGAGTTTTCTATATTGACTAAGTTGGCGGTTTCAAATTAGAGTTAATGTATATACAAATTTAGTGATAAATGAATTAGATTTGTTTGGGGTTCAATTATTAGTTGATTCTTAATTAATTAGTTGATAGTTAATAAAGACGTAGGTCGAATAGGTTTTGGTTTCTATTCAGTTATACTCCAACAATAAATAATTGTTGAATTTTAAATCAGTTAAGTGCATTAAAAAAAGTTATTAAAACTAATGACAAAAGACAATAAAATGAGACGTGATATATATTAATTTAGGAGCCAAATGTCATTCCATTCACTCTTTATTTACTATTAAAGAAAATTATTATTCTCCATTGCAAATAGTAATTTAATACAATTTAAAACTTTGAATCTTCTCCAATGAAGGATGTTAGTAGTCCTCGGTCGCAGGCACAACAGTTGACCGAACTTACCACAATCTAGGACAGTATGGTACCAAAAATACAATTGCCAGTGCAAGGTATGGAACCACAATGAACTGCTCAACTGCTGATGCAACACCGATGTCACATCGTAGTGGAGGGTTGTTCGACAACCTAAATGGTACATGTTCCTTGGAGAGTCTTCAGACTTGATCCCGGAAAATGGACTGGATGATACTAACCCATGGACATATAATAAAGCAATAACTAACAATGATGCGGAGAAGTGGTGCATCGCCATGGATTCATAAATTGAATTCATTAGGCTATGAATGTATACCAAAAATTTATGCTGCACGTGATGATTGTTGAGCCATAAGATGAAAGTAGGTATACATAAGAAGGAAAAGATCGAATGGGGAACATCGACTTTTAAAGCCATTTTAGTGGCAAAGGACTATAGTCAGGAAGAGTGCATAAACTATGACGAGACATTCTCACCAGTAGCCATGTCAAGTCCATTCGAATACTCCTTATCATAGAAACACATATATACCTAGAAATCTGGCAGATGAATGTTAAAACTGCATTTCAAATGGGTACCTCGAAGAAGATCGTGATATCTACATGCAATAGTCAAAAGAATATGTGGAGAAAAGCAAAGAGCATCTTTTCTAGAAGCTCAAGAAGTCCCTATAAAGACTTTAGCAAGTTTTCTGGTCATAAAACTTACGTTTTGACGATAGATCAATTATTATGGTTTTTCACAGTGCAAAAAAAAGAGTTGTGTGTATCATTTATGTGTCAACAAAAGCATGGTATTCCTTCCACTATGTGCAGATGATAATCTCCTATTTTGCATCAACGTGGAGGTATTGTAGGACATTAAGATATGGTTAGCCAAACAACTTCAGATGACAAACCGGGTAGATGCTGGATACATCATTAGGATCAAAGACTTGCGTGATCACAAGGGAAGGATGTTAGTGTAATACCCCGTGTATTAATTCAATATTGTATCAGTTGATTGGATTAATACATTGAATTACCCGATGTTGGGTATGAAAAAAATTCATGAGTTAAATCAATGGTTGATTATTATTATGGAGATAATATTGAATTTGAGATTGGGATTTGGATGTATATGCATGTATTTTTGGAGTTATCGTGTTGGAATTGGGGAAGATTATTTGAATATTATGTTAATTACATAATTATAAACATATGTATATGTGTGTAAGTGGGAATTTATAATTATACACATATATATATAGAAATTATGTCATTTAAACCATAGGTTATAAAGTTCTAGAGAGAGAAAGAGCAAAACCCCCCACCTTGTTAAACCCGTCAGACTGTTTCCGTCGCTATTTCCGACCAACTCCGGCGACGTCGCGGCGAAACACCACCACCATTCGATAGCTCTCGCTCCGAGCTTCGATTTCAGTACTCGTGGGTTCCGAGAGGACAAGGAACGAGAGAGTTTTTGCCGTTTGAAGTTGAGGTGGGTTTATATTACGAATTTTGGAATTTTAGAGTTTAATCTTGTTATTCCGGCCGAAATTCGGTGTTTTAACCTCAGATTCGTATTCTCCATTGTCTAGGGAGCGTTCGCACGTCAAGAACCATCGATTTGGACGCCGAAAAACCTCGACCGCCGCCGTGAACGGAGGAGCTCCGGTGAGGTATATTGTGTCCTTCTTTTTCGATGTATATTCATGTTTTGTAGCTATATTCGTGTTCCTTACGGTCTAGGGAGTTCATATATGTGTTTGCATGTGTCATCGGCCGGCGAAATTGCGAGATATGGCGATTTGCAGGTTCAGCTCCGGCGAACCTGCGAAGGAGACGACTCCTGTCGATCGACAGGGGGTCGATCGATGGGGCGTTGTCGAACCAAGCCTGTCGATCGACAGAAAGTGTGTCGATCGACAGGATGAATGTCAAAGGAGGCATATCGACAGACTCTTGTCGATCGACAAGAGAAGTGTCGACCGACAAGAAGGCATATCGAGCCGATCCTGTCGATCGACAGAGATTATGTCGGTCGACAGGGTTGAGCGACACAAGCCTTTTCGACAAAGGATATGTTGGTCGATAGGTTCGTGTCGATTGAGGCATGTCGACAGAGTCAAGTCAACAAGAACTGTGTCGACCGACACAGATCCCTGTCGGTCGACACAGAGGCCTGAAATGTTATAAGTTGTCATTCTATCCTAGTTCTTTCGAGTCCTATTTGTTTACGATTAAAATACATTATCCTAGATATATCGTACTAACTTATAAACCCCATTTGATTGTAGAAATCTGAAAGCAAGGAACGAGTAAGCTCATTCTAGCAGAAGCATCTAATTAAGAGCCAAGAACGAGGTGGAAAACTATTTCAATTATAAAACAAACAAAATGCGTGTTTTCTTTTCAAATGTGTATAAACTGTTTTACTTTTAAAATGAAACTGTTATGCTTGTTTTGTGTTATCTTATCTGTCCTCTGTCGTTTCCCAACGACAAGAGAGAATAACTAATGAGTTTGGAACCAGATTCTCATAACTGCGCTAGAACTCAATTAGTACATATGGAGTAGCGACTCCATATGATGGGAATTGGAAGACATAAGGTGGAATTTGTTATACTTGAATGTGGAGTTGTGAGTGAGATTGATTATGGGAATGTAAATGATGAATTATAAGCGATCGGGTCTCAACAAGGATTTCTGAGACTAGTGCACTCTAGATGACAGTAGGTTGAGTGTGTATACATTCCTAACTGATCATCGTAACTCGGAAGTCGGCCAACTTCCAGTTACAACACTGAAACAGATATGATAACACCTAAAATAACACACGTGTGAAATAAAATGTTTTGGCTAACACGGTTCTTTTAAAAAAAAACCCGTGTTTAGCTGTGTGAGTTGCATAGCATGTTTCCTATATAAAGTATGTTTTTGGCATGTTTCTCACTGGGTACGAAAGTACTCAGCCCTCGCGTTATTTCTAAAACGTGCAGGTTAAGCAGCTTGGATGGAGGTAGCGGGTGTAAGCTGGTGAAGTGAAGAGGGTTATAAAGTTTAATAGATCCTGTGACATGTATCTTCATATACATGTCACCATCACGCTACACACACCGTTGCACCGCTCTCTGAAAATCCCTTCCCTCTTTTGAATGTTCAATTAACCAAATATCTGTTGTTAACTGACTCGAAGGATTTTATTTCTTCTGTTTAACTATCTTTTATTTAAATTCAAGTCTTTTCTTATTTGAATATCTTGAATGCCCATCAAAACCTGAAACATCAATGTAACGTGGCCTCATATTGGGAAGGTCAGATGGGGGCGTTGCAGTTAGGATTGTCTCAGGCTTCATATGCGGATACTGTGATTTTCAACATGAAAACCGCCAAGAAATGCTTGTTATATTTCAGACATGACATTCATCTTTTGAAGGATCAACGTTCGAAGACACAAGAGAAAAAAGATGAAATTAGTAAAGTGTTGTATGCTTCTTCCGTTGGAAACCTCATGTATGCAATGTTATTCACAAGGCCAGATACCTGTTATGTTATCAATATGGTAGCAAGATATCAATCTAACCTTAAACAGGCGTACTGGACTGGTGATAAACACTCATTTTGTGCATTTTGCTGACGTGAATCTGCTCACTTTTGACCTTAGATTAGACCACAATGTGATATTTTCATGCATTATCCATATTCTTTAAGGAATTATTACGTTTGGGTTGGTTTGTGGTTGTCTATGCAAATTTCACGCACAATTGAGTTGTTTACAAGATTTGACCAAGTACCATGGAACCAATCGATGCTAACTTGCATCGGGAAAAGGAAGAAGTGAGAAAAGATCGAAGAAAAGCTGAATTCCCGTTCGTGATGGAATCGGCGACCCAAAACACAAAATCGGCGATCGTCGAACGTGTATTTAGGTCGCCGATTTTGCAATTTTGCCTGTTTGTTACGGCAAAATTTTGGCGACCCACATCGCAACTTCGGAGATTGCTGAGTGGGTTTTTGGGTCGCCGAACGGGTGATTTTGACGAATTTTTGGTCTAAATTCCATATCTTTTCAAATCAAAGGGAGATAAGTATAAATAAGAGATCCTTAGACTCAAAAACGTTCCTTTACACATATTTTCGAGATTGGAGAGCTAGAAAGAGCTGAAGCGAGACTTGAAGAGCAAGATTAAAGACTGAAGATCGAAAACCTCGGGTTTTGGTTTCCATGTTTTTCAATTCTTTAACTCTTTACTCCTTCGTTTTTACGGAACTTAGCATGATTGGCTAAGTCCTTTGTGGATTCTAGGGTTTTGAAACTCGTTGAACTTTTACAATTATTTATTCGATTTGATTTTCCTTTTCCATTCGTATTCTAATTATTCATGAGTTTTAATTAATTGCTTGATATTGGCCATTGATGGCAATTTGATTGGTATCTCTTTGAACCGGAAGGTCTAGGTTTGTCAATTAGATGCAGGACAGTTAGATTTAATAAATTGAATGTCCGGAAGGAATTTGAATTGTTAAAGGGTTTTTAAAATCTAAGGTTTTATCAAGAGTAGAAGTCCTCCTGCGCATCCGGAAGGAGTCATGAGGTCTTTTATGTCCATGTTATGGTTTAGAGTTCGGAAGAATCGCCTGATAACATAAATGAGATTAACTCTTGCGTTTGGAAATTAAATTGGAATTGAATTGAATAAATATTGTTTGAATGTTCTTCGTAGTGGATTACCCTGGAATCTTGTCTTCTCCATATTTTCTAAACTCATTCTTTTTATTTGATGTTTTAAATCAATTACTTTTCAATATTGCCTAGCTTAAATAAATAAACTTTTTTACCAATGTGTCTAGATAGTAGTAAGGTATCTATGTTTTAGTGCTTGATTATACTTCAAGCCTGCAATCCTTGAGTTCGATAAATTATTACTTGCCCTCTGCAGTGGTCTGTACACTTGCAGTTTTAGCGTGTTGCAAAACACGCTATCAACTGGGTAAACCACATTCTAAAATACTTGAAAAATGACTATAGACTTTTATCTTGTCTATGAATGTGAGAGTTTGTGCCTTGTGGGTTATTCGAAATCAAACCCATGTGAACAAAGATGAAAAGAAATCTACCTCAGGCTATGTATTCACCTTGAGTGGCAGAGCTGTATGATGGATATATGAGAGGCAAAAGTACATCGCAGACTCTACCATAAAAGTTGAGTATGTTGCACCTTTGAAAGCAAAAGAATAGTAGTATGGCTTCGGAACTACAAGTTAGAGCTGTATGTCATTCCTCATTTGCTTAAGACCAAATGTATTGTGATAATGTTGGTGCAGTGGCAAGTTCGAAGGAACCCCTAACTCATTAGGCTACAAACACATAGAGAAAAAGTACCACATAATACGAAAAATCGTACCAAGGGCAATGTACTAATTGAAAAAACTAAGATGAAGGATAATACAAATGATCAATTTATAATAAATTTACTAGAAAAGGCTTACGAAGAACATATTCATGGCCTAGGACTGAAGTTAAAGCTAGCCACATGGTGACAAGAGAAATACATAGCTAGATTAGTATAGACTTTGGAAAGTGCTATATAATACTTTGATTATAAGTGAGAGATTGTAAGGTTTTGAATATTTCAATGCATTAAGATTGGTATAAGTGTTGTTATTTTGACTTGCTATGGTGGAAAGTCTTACATGTACCCGTATATCTGCATCTTGGGTGACAACAATTTGTGTATGACTTTTGGGTACTAGAATTAGGCAACCATATCTAGTACAGGATGTTGATATTCTTTGAGGAGCACAAGAAGGATCATTATGCCAAGTCCTGCAGGGTGAACTTGGTTCGAGAATAAGTGATCAGGTTTGAGTGGTACTGCTTAGGGTATATATGTGCACACACACACACACACACACATATATATATATATATATATATATATATACATAACACATATTAGACCTCGAGTCCTAAAGATTTTAACTATAAATGCATATTCTACTATTACTTTTTTTGTAAGGTTTTGTATATTGCAAAGTATGATGATTGATATATTAGTAAACAGTTTCGTTTTATACACTGGGAATCATTAATTATTTTGTATAAAACATAATGTCTCCTCTCTGGATTAACAAACATATGATGCAAACAAGTTTTATCTCGTTGATAAGGAGTTCATATGGTATGTTCAATATCACAGAAGATCTGTATAGATCGCTTGATCTAGTGAAACATAAGCTTTTATCACAGTTGAAACATTTCCAAGATAAATTATCGGTATAAGCTGAGGCATAGTCGTAGTTCATATGTGGCATATCTTGTCTGCTTGATATGCTGGTACATTGACATGCATTAATGGGGTCACTTTGAGATATGTTCTTATGTCTGACATCAAAATGAAACAAAATCTCATGGCTAGTGGAATTTTAAGCCTTATGGTAGTCCAAAAGTATATACAGATTGTATGTCTCTTTGACTTTCTATGGTGGAGAATCTTACATGTACTCGTATATCTGTTTCTTGGGTGACAACAATTTGTGTATGATTTTTGGGTACTAGAATTAGGTAACCATATCTAGTACATGATGCTAACATTCCTAGAGGAGCTTAAGAAGGATCATTATGCTAAGTCCTACCTGTTGAATTTGGTTCGAGCATAAGTGATGAGATTTGAGTAGTACTGCTTAGGATATATATGTGCAAATATATATACACATATAAATGTTAGACCTCGAGTTTCATGCATTTTAACTATAAATGCATAATTCTACTATTTCTGTTTTTACTTATAATTGAGATCAAATTTCCAACATGCTAATGATGGCAGACCTGGGAGACGCTAGATACATCATTGGAATTAAAGTCTTGTGTGATCGCAAGAAAATGATGTTAGGATTTTCTCAAGCTCTATATGTAGATACTGTGAGAAAATATAATCTTGTATTTCACTCAAATAAAATTTATGTAAATGGAAGTATATATAGGAGAGAAAACAAATCTAGGAAGACTTATTCTACAAGATACAATAGATATATTCAATCTTTCTATCTAAGATATGTATATATCTTCAAGACCTCTCCGCAAGCAAAGATGGAGATAGTCGAAGCTTGAAACAAAAATGTTCAAATAACTGCCGCGATAAACTCTTCGTAAAGATGTCGGCAACTTGATCCTCAGAAGGTACGAACTTGGTTTGCAGCTGACCCGAGGTAACTAGCTCTCGTACAAAATAATAGTCAATGTCAATGTGTTTTGCTCGTTTGTGAGAGATCGGGTTTTGTGTGAGGAACAAGGGACTTGAATTATCCGAGAAGATGCACAGCACCGAGGAGAGAGGCATTTTTAGCTCGCGTAACAAGTTTGAAACCCATAACAATTCAGATGATGTGTTTGCAATAGCTCGATATTCAGATTCACAGCTTGAGAGGGATACAGTGGGTTGTTTCTTCGCACTCTAAGACACTAAATTCGGTCCAAGGACGATAGCATATCCATATGTAGAACGTCAGGTGTCGGGACAACGAGTCCAGTCTGCATCTGAATAAGCAGTGAGAGTAGCTGATCCAGAGGAGAAAGATAGGCCGAAGTGAGCAGTGCCCTTAATGTACCGAAGCACACGTTTAAGGGCTTGGTAGTGTTCGATCGTCGGAAATTGCTGAAACTAACTCAGAGTGTTAACAGAATAAGCAAGGTTTGGACGAGTGATAGTAAGATACTGCAAAGCACCAAGTAGAGATCGATACAAGGTCGAATCTTCAAAGGAAGAGCCGTCTTTAGCGAATGTGATACCCGGTGAAAGTGGCATGGAAACAGGCTTTGCACATAACATATCAACACGAGAGAGGATATCCATGGCGTACTTCGTCTGAGTGAGATATAGGCCGTCCTTGGAATAATGACCTTCCAAACCAAGAAAATAACCTAACTTTCCAAGATCTTTGGTAGAGAATTCTTGGTTTAGTTTGGTCATAAGAGAGGAGATCGCCGAAGTGTTGTTTCCAGTGATGATGATGTCGTCAACATAGACGAGCAGATAAATGAGAACCGACTGCCGACTAAACACAAATAGTGAAGTATCTGAAGAGCTGCAAAGAAAACCAATAGATAGTAAGAAGGAGCAAAATTGATGGTACCACACTAACAGAGCCTGCCAAAGACCGTAGATCACTTTTTGAAGGTGACAGACATAGGATGGATGGCGAGAATCCATGAAGCCCGGCGATTGTTCCATATACACCGGGGTAGATAGAATTCTGTTCAAGAAAGCATTCTTGACATCTAGCTGATGAAGAGGCCAAGAGCACATTGTAGCCACAGCAAGAATAATACGAACTTTTGAAGCTTTGACGACCAGACTGAAGGTGTGAGTGAATTCAAACCCAGGTACTTGGCTAAACCCTTGAGCGACAAGCCTTGCGTTGTAACGATCAACTGACCCATCAGCTAACAGCTTTGTCCTGTTGACCCATTTTGAACCTACAACATTTGCATTTGACGGCCTAGGAACCAGATCCCAAGTTTTGTTTTCGTGAAGAGCACGCATTTCCTCATGCATAGTCTGTGTCCATTCTGGAATTTTGAGCGCAGATTTAATACCACGAGGTTCGGATAGAGTTGTGGAAGCAGAATAAACAGAAACCAAATTTATTTCAACAGGATAACGCGGTTTAAAGATACCCGACTTGGCGCGCATTTGCATGGGATGTGCGTTTGGAGGAGGGACCGACCGAGGAGGAGGAGAGGCATCCTAGGGAGGAGGATCGACGGGTGGAGGAGGTTGTTCGAGTGCATGAGCATCGGGGATAGATTGGATAAGAGGAGGCGGTAGATTGATGGGTTGGTCGACGGGAAAAAGTGGGACGGGTGGAGGAGAGTTGGCCATGCCAGGGGGACCTACAGGGCAGAGGGAGCAGGGCGACAAATCAGGAGATGAGCTATTTGAAGAGAGAGATCGAGGGAGAATATTTTCGAAAAACTCAGTGAGGCCGAGGCGAGAGAGAGTAGATTGTTGGCTTGCAGAGAAGGGGAAGTATCCTTTGTCAAACCAAGCATGACGGGTGATATATATACGATCGGTAGTGGGATCTAAACAGCGGAAACCCTTGTGATTAGAGCTATAACCAACAAAAATGCACGGAAGACTTCTAGTTTGGAGTTTATGTTTGTTGTAATCACGAAGACAAGGGAAGACTCGACAACCAAAAACCCTAAATGACGCATAGGAGGGGGTGGTGTCGAAGAGTAGCTCATACGGAGATTTATTCTTCAGGAGAGGAACGGGAAGGTGATTGACAATGTAAACAGTCGTGCTAAAGGCTTCTACCCATAGATTTAGGGGCGAGTATGAATGAAACAGGAGAGAAAGACCCATTTCGGTTATATGACGGTGTTTGTGTTCAGCGCGACCGTTTTTAGAAGGTGTATAGGGACATGACATAAGATGTTGAATTTCGGATTTGGCAAGGTGAGATTTCAAGCGAGAGTTAGTAAATTTAGTTCCACCATCACTTTGGAATTTCATAATTTTACATGAAATTGAGTTTCAACAAACACGTAAAAATTTAGAAAGACATCGTAAAAATCAGACTTTGCATGCAGTGGATAGAACCAAGTGAAACGAGAAAAATCATCAATGAAAATGGCATAATATCGAAAACCACGATTTGAGATTACAGGGGAAGGACCCCAAAGATCACAATGTATAAGATCTAGGACATGAGAAACACGAGCTTCAGAAATAGGAAAAGGTAAATGCAAATTCTTTGCTAACTAACACGAAGTGCATAATGAAGACTGTGAAACTAAAGGAGATGTAGTAATGATATGTAGTTTACTTAGAAGACCTAGGACTTTTGACGACGAGTGACCAAGGCGAGAGTGCCAAGTGTCGAATGATGCATGAGGCGGACGGGTTTGAGCAATGGCCGTGAGGGCGGAAACTGGTTGAAGGAGCACATACTATCCATTCTTACGCACGCCGCTGCCGATTATCTATCCGGTATCCCGAGTCCGAATTTGGAATTATAAATCAGAAAACAAGACGCCAACAGGGTAGTCATAAGTCAATTTGCTAACTGATAAGAGATTCTTGGTAATAGAGGGAACAACAAGAACATCATGCAAAGACATGTAATGAGAAAGAGATAAAGAACCCTCGTGAGAGATACTCAGTCGATCACCATTACCAACGACGACATGATCCGGACCACAATAATCAGTGACATTGTCCAGAGTAGACGCATCACTGGAGATATGAGCGGAAGCACCAGTATCCATATACCAATCCGAGACAGAGGAAGGAGAGACCGAGCAGTTTTCCGTAAAAGCTTCAGCCAATTGAGCAGTTTGCGGCGGAGGCCGGGAAGAATGGGTGAAGGAACGATCGAAGCGTCGTGGGAAATCAAAGGGGTCATGATCTATCTGACGGCAGAAGTATCACCACAGAGTATGTCATTTGCGGTTGCCACCCTGCGAGCGGCCCTTGCCGCGAGTTCCATTTTTTTACCGCCGTTGTTGCGAGGCTTTGGAGCAGCATAAAATGCTATGGAGGAAGGCAATGGCAAGGAGTGTGCCGACCGTAGGACGAGCTCATGACTGAGGGCGCGAGCGAGTAGCGTATCAAAATCAGGGAGAGGTTCTTGCGCCATCTGTGCGACGGTGAAAGTGGAAAATGTCAGACCTAACCCTCGAAGGAACCAATGAGATTTGTCTGAGGCATCGATGGAGCGCCCTATGGCGGAGAGCTGATCGCATAAACCCTTAAAATGGCGGCCATAATCTGCGATTGATAAATCTCCTTGCTTCATAGACAGGAGATCATATTTCAAACTGAGTTCCCGAGCCTTCGAAGAGTAACTGTATGCATGGGATAGAGCCGTCCACACATCGTAGGACGTGGAACATCCGATGATGGCGACCTTGGATTCCTCGGTCAAGGTAGAGACAAGAACAATTTGATAAGTTGGTCACGAGAGTATTATGCAGAATAATCTGGATTGATGATCGAAGCACCGATCGGGGACGTGACAGTGTGCGGCGGCGCAGGGTTGGAACCATCGATATAAGGGAGAAATTGTTGCGTGATGAGTAAGGGCTCAATCTGAGCATGCCATAAGAGATAATTGTTGGAGTTAAGCTTGATGTTCACCATGTGAATGATGGTGGAAAGCGGAAGGGTGGGAAGTGCACCGGAGTTGACAGGGGCGGCCATAAGGGAGGTGCGAATAAGCCGTCGACGAGGGAGGAAAAGATTAGGGTTATAGCCAAGGTATGGCTGATACCATGTGAGAAAATATAATTTTGTATTTCACTCAAATAAAATTTATGTACATGGAAGTATATATAGGAGAGAAAACAAATCTAGGAAGACTTATTCTACAAGATACAATAGATATATTCAATCTTTCTATCTAAGATATGTATATATCTTCAAGAGATACTGTGATTTTCAGCTTGCAAACCATTAAAAAGGACTTGCTATCTTTTAGACATAGGTTCATCTTTTTAAGGATCAGTGTTTGAAGACACAAAAGGAGAAAGATGAAATGAGTAAAGTGGTGCATACTTCTGCTATTGGAAGCGTCATGTATGCAATGCTATGCGCAAGACCAGATATCTATTATGTTGTCAATATGGTAGCAAGATATCAGTCTAACTCTAGATAGGCGCACTGGACTTGGGTAAAGCGCATTCTCAAATATTTGAAATGACTATATACTTTCGTCTTGTCTATTAATGTGAGAGTTTGTCCCCCGTGGGTTATTCAAACTCGGATTTCCATGTGGACAAAGATGAAATGAAATTTACCTCAAGCTATATGTTCACCTTGGGTGGTGAGTCTGTATGATGGAGAAGTGAGAATCAGAAGTACATTGCAGACTCAACCTTTGAAGCTGAGTGTGTTGCAGCTTCAAAATCTTCAAAAAAAGTGGTATGGCTACAAAAGTAATTGTTAGAGCTGGATGTCATTCCCCATTTGCCTAAGACCATCAGGGTGTATTGTGATAATGTTGGTATAGTAGCAAATTCGAAGGAGCCTCCGACTCATAAAGAAACTAAACACTTTGAGAGAAAGTACCACATAATAAGAGAAATTGTGCCGAGGGTATGTGCTAATTAAAAAAAACTTACATGAAGGATAATCTAGATGATTCATTTACAATAGGTTTACTACAAAAGTCTTACGAATGACATATTTGTGGCCTAGGACTGAGGTTGAAGTTAGGCACACGGTGACAAGTGTAATAGACAAGTTGTGTATACTTTGGAAAGTGCTATATAATACTTTGATAATAAGTGGAAGATTGAAGGTCTTGTATATTGAAAAGCATTATGATTGATATATGAATAAATGGTTTTGTTTGATATACTGAGAATCATTAATTATCTTGTATACAATGTAATGTCCCCTCTCTGAATTAGAAAACATGTGATGCAAACAAGCTTTATCCTCTTATTCTGTCAATTGAAAGTTTATATGGCATGTACAACATCACAAAAGATCGTATGAATCGCTTAAACTAGTGAAACATAAATAATTATGAAGATGGATCCAGGATAAATTATCGGTATAAGTTACGGTAAAATCAAAATTCATAAGTTGCTTATCTTGGCTGCTTCATATGCTAGTAGTTGAGATGTGTTATTTTGTATAGTCATTTTTATTTAACAATTAACTGAGTGAAACGTTTTTGACATTTATCAAAATACTTTAATTCCCAAAAATTATAATAATCTTAATATATACTTCAATATATTGAAATAATTTTTCTTAAATATTCCAATTATCAATGTGATGGAGTTAAATATTTTTTCTTTAATATGAAGATAATCTGGCGGCAAAGCTGTATTTAACATTTAATTGCCACCCTAAACAGGTATAGCAACAAAATCTCTTTTTCACCTATAATATTACCAAATTAATGCAATCAAATATACATAAAATCATATTTTCTGATCAGGTAAATTATATAAAAAATTTAAACCTCGAGTTTCATACGTTTTAACTATAAATGCATATTTTAATATTTCTATTTTACTTATAATCGAGATCAAATTTTCTATACGCTAATGATGTTCTATCGCAATTTGTTATCGTTAATAAAAAATTTTGTACTGATGAGAATTAAATATAACATACTTTCATTATGAGTTATGATTTATAAGTCTATGCTTAATAAATTACAAATCTCAAATATGAATTAATCAAAAGGTGATTGCTGATTAAATATAATTATTTCTTCTTGATTTACTGAATTATGTTGATAATAATTTATCAGTTTTGGCTTAATTCGTATCCACCACTCTCATAAATTAAAATGAATAATACGCACAAGTGTATTCTGATTTGAGGTGCCACTCAAAATATCAGTCCATTTCTGAATTTATTGTTAATTACAACTCAACACATCTATTTGTTTATGATGGAATCACTTCAATTTAAAAAATAAACTTTTCTTTGAATTAATTTCTATTACGAAGATGTTTATAACTTTGGTTATTTATGTGCAAAAACTCGTACGAGATTGCTTCACAATTATTATAAATTATGTGCTTCATTATTAGTAATTATGTATTTAGTATTAATAATGATATTTACTCAATTGAAAAATGTATTTTAAATATGATGATGTATTTATTTAGTAAAATATCGAATTAAAATGATGTATTTTTGTTTTGAAATTTATTTTACAAAATAAGATTTGCTCGTGAATTGAAAATAGTATAGTTGGTTTTGGTAAAATATTAAAACCTAAGAAGAAGCCAAAAGAAAATAGGTCACATCCAGCCACCTTTAACCCTACTCGAGTTTTATACTCCCCACAATTGTTACATTCTCTCTCTCTCTCTCTCTCTCCACTATAAAACCTTAACAACACAACTACACACACTCGTCCACCCTCAATCTCTGAAGTCTAGGCCCTCCACTCACCTCGCGCCCTTCCCCCCACCCAACCCATCCAGATGGGCCCCCTCAACCCCCCTCCGCCGCCCTCATCCGCGGCAAAGATCCGAAGAACCACCAGCGCCGGAGGCGGCAGTGGCTCAATAATTCTCGAGAAATACCAGCTCGGCCGCCTCCTCGGCCGCGGCAGCTTCGCCAAAGTATACCTGGGCCGCTTGCTGGATAAGGATCGCGCCGACACCGAGGTGGCGATCAAGGTCATCGACAAGGCCGCCACCGTCGACGCCGCGATGGAGCCCCGGATCATCCGAGAGGTCTCCGCCATGCGCCGCCTCCACCACCACCCCAACATCCTCACGCTGCACGAGGTCATGGCCACCAAATCCAAAATCTACCTTGTTATGGAGCTTGCCCAGGGCGGTGAGCTCTTCGCCAAGCTCAGCCGCTGCCGCCGCTTCTCCGAGTCCACCGCCCGGAGATACTTCCAGCAGGTCGTCTCCGCCCTCGGATTCTGCCACCAGAACGGGGTCGTCCACCGCGACATCAAGCCGCAGAATCTCCTCCTCGATCACAACGGTCTGCTTAAGATCACAGATTTCGGACTCTCCGCCCTCTCGGAACACAAAATCGACGGCCTAGTACGCACGGCGTGCGGAACTCCGGCCTACAGCGCGCCGGAGGTAGTCTCCCGCAAGGGATACGACGGTGAGAAGGCCGACGCTTGGTCGTGCGGAGTTCTACTGTATGTTTTCCTAGTCGGTAGCCTGCCCTTCGACGATAGCAATTTACCAAACATGTACCGCGCAATGCACCGCCGAGATCTGGAGTTCCCCGATTGGGTCTCCAAATCCGCCAAGATCGTGATATATAGATTACTGGATCCAAACCCTAACACGAGATTGAGTCTGGACGAATTGATTAAGCTTTCTTGGTTCAAGAAGTCGTTTTCGCAGGAGAATTTGAGGCAGCAAGGCGATGAGAAATTGGGATCGGAGTCTATCGATTCGAAGGAATCGAGATACATGTCTAAAGTGAATGCTTTCGAGCTGATCTCAATGTCGTCAGGGCTGAATTTATCCGGGCTGTTCGAGGAGGAGACGAGTAGCAAGGAGATGAGATTCACCTGCGCCATGGAGGTGATCAAGATTGAGGAGAAGCTGGTGAAGGCAGGGGAGAAATGGGGTTACAGAGTGGAGAGGCTCAAGGGTGGGGGGATGAGGATGGTGAAGGGGAGGGCGGTTGTGGTGGTTGAGATATGGGAAATGGCGGCGGAGCTGTGGCTGGTGGAGCTGCGATTAGTCGACGGCGCGGTGGAGTTCGGGGAGTTGCAGTGGGGGGAGCTGAGATCAGGGCTGAGTGACATGACGGTTGTTGCCTTCTGACAATCATGGCGTGGGTGGGGTGGGTGGGGGAACTAGGTAGGAATGTGATGGTTTAGGCAGTAGTTAGGATAGGTTTTCAGTGTTGATGTAACTCTCTCTGTAAATAGGTTTTGAATTGAATGATCAAAGTGGTTTAATTTTTGTGTAGAGATTTGATTCATGTCTCTGTCTTGGCTTTCTGGCTCAAATGAATTCTGTTTTGATCGAAACTGATTTTAGTTGCAAGTTTTGCCTAATTCATAGATTTTGAAGTTGAAATGCAAGTTGAGATGAAGAATAGTGACAGGCCAGCCAGTTTTTGTGGTTATCAAACCAATGGTGCAGCAAGCATTTAT
Organism: Plectranthus barbatus; assembly: GCA_026898455.1. NCBI lineage: Eukaryota > Viridiplantae > Streptophyta > Magnoliopsida > Lamiales > Lamiaceae > Plectranthus > Plectranthus barbatus. Next base: position 381,133 of record JAPKLW010000214.1, read on the forward strand.
TTACCCAAGAAGAAACAAACACAAGAAAGAGAAAAGTGGAATGAATTGGAGAAATGTCAATGCACCTGAAATACAAAATTATTATATTACCCATCATTTATTCATTTCATTATTTGTGGTGTGGGTCATCCCCTCAAAATTGTTGGTGGATTTTGGGAAATAATTCACCACACAAATACAAGTGAATGCTCAAATTATTACTTTAAATATGAAAATAATACATTGTTTAAGGAGAGTTCTTGTCAATTGTTTTTATATAGGAGTATGTTTGTCGGCCTCAAATATACCGTAAATTAAAAGATATGCAGTTAATTAATTGAATAAGGTAAGAGCAGAATAAAAACAGAGTGTAGAAGTGTGAGCAATTAAGTAAATTCAAGTTAATTAATTGAATAAGGTAAGGGGAGAATAAAAACAGAGTGTGGAAGTGTGTGTAATTAAGTAAATTCAAATTCAGTTACTAGTTATTTTGTTTTTAAAAAAATATTAAGATATTTTTCATATATACTCCACTAGTTGAAAACCGTGTGGGATTTAAAGTTCAGATTAAATCGAGTAAAAATAATAAAAGAAGAAAGGATTATAGTTGTACAGACTTTACAATAAGAAACTTCCATTGACGTCACCAAATCTTTGCTAAACAGGGATACCCACCATAGTTAGTTGAGCTTTACCACATCTACCATGATAGACTCTTCCTTCTGCAACTTTAGTTATCCTTGATACTTAAATATGGGAGATAACTCTTTTAGTCGCTTAAGAATTGTAATTAGAAAAAGTATGTTTGGTTGAAGATTTAGGTTCTCTTCAAGAACCTATGGTTGGATAAGCAATATTTGGGAATAAACTCAGAAGCAGAATCCTCGGCACTAGTTTCAACAAATCTCGTGTGCTAAGCTACACGATAACTTCGAGCAAGTTAGCTCAGAGAACTTAGTAGATTTTTTAGAGAGAGAAAGAAAGGATTGTCGTCTTTCTTCTCCTTGTGAAGTCAAAAGTTCAAGAATTTTCCTCATCTTCAGCGAGAGTATTTATAACCTTGTTTTTGAATTCCTCCCTTTGGTAAAGGTGTGAACAACTCATTGCTTTTGCATGTGAATGTAAGTGTACGGACATGTACCTCCGTGCAATTTTTCATCACTTCAAACAAAGTATGATTGATGTCATGTACAACTTTGACATTCAAACCTTCAGTATCGGTTGTCTACCATACTAATAACGCCCCAATTTCGTAGAATAAAATAATAAACAAAATAGTAAATTGACACGTCACTTTTATTAATAACACTTGCAAAATATTGTTTTTCTTTTAGATTAAAAAGAAAGATAAAACATTATTTTTATTCAATGGTCATCTTCCACTTCCAGCGCATCACTCGAGATTTAACCTGATAAAATAGTAATACTTTGGGATAAGCCTTATTAACTTAGTGGTAATCACATTTACCCAAACTATACAATGAAACAAATATAATATGCAGTTCGAGATTGAAAAATGACATATGTAGCTCGTCGGTTAATAATAGGTACCTACATAAAAATATAACAATGATAAATATTAAATGTATCACACATAAGTCTCACACCTTGACTTTGAATCTTACTTCGAAAATCAGACAAATTAGTTAGTTCTATGTGCCGCCCAAAATAATAATAATACTATGTTAAAATAATTTACATATAAAAAATAACAACAATAATAAGAAGAAATAACAATAATATGAATGGACGGAACATAAAAATTAATATGAGACCAACCACTCGATCACTCCAATATTTAATTAATTTCTCTCTCATTCACATCACTAAATCCAACCAAATAATTTTACAAAGTTTATCAATGACCACTCAACCACACTATTATATATAATTATTCTATTTGGTTTATTTATTTTTATTTTTAAAATAAAAATATTACTTATAATTAAATGAACAATTAAATATAATTTAGTATTATTGAGAATATTAAAAATAAAAAATATATATTAAAATTAGTCTCTATTCGTAGAGAATGAAAAATTATGAATTTTAGTATATTATTTATTTATTTTTATTTTATGATTTAAAAGATATATCAATTTTTAGTATTATATTTGTAAAAAATTAATTAACAAATAGAATAAAGACAAATATCAACATTCTATTGATCCAATAATAAATAATTTAAGAAAATTGAGGTGGGGTCCACAGATTGTGGACCACATTGTGGAGAATTTATATTTTTTTTTTTAGGGAAGGTTTCAATTTAGGCACCCATAAACGGTTTAGGCGAATTTTATCCATTAATTCAAGTCAAACTCATTTAATATATCATAATTGGGATTAATAAATCCCATTTGGAATTAGTGAACTCGTTTGGGTATGAATAAAATCCTTTTAAATCGTTTAGGTCTGCCTAACGCAAGTTTTTGCCTTAATTTTATTAATAATATCTGAGAGGTTTTTGATATTTATAGTCTTAAGCAAAATAATGATGGCCCAAAAATTTTACCCAAATATTCCCACATAAAAAAAAATATGGATTTTTATCGATTCAGGATCCGAAAGATAGTTTAATTGTCAATTCAGGACCCGAAAGATTAATTGTCACTTCAGGACCTGAAAGATCACAAAAATTCTCAATCCAGGACCCGAAAGATCATACAATTCTCAATCCAGGACCTCAATATCAGGTCCTGGATTGAGAATTGTTTGATTTTTCGGGTCCTGGATTGACAAATCATCTTTCAGGTCCTGGATTGATAATTTAACTATCTTTTGGGTCCTGGATCGACAATTCTCCAAAAAAATATCGAACCCATCAAACCCTCATATAATCCTACAAGCCTGCACCCCCCCTCCTCATTTCGGTCAGCGAAGAAATAATGAGAGAGACTCCTAGTCCTAGACCCTCATTCTCTCTCTAGATCTGTTTAAACAACTAAAGAACCCATGCACCGCCGACGACTCACAAGAAGATGTTACCTCTCGAAAGGTTGAAGAAAAAGACAATGAGTTGGTCTCCTGAGAGACGGTCTTACTATTTTTTTATTGTGAGACGGATCTTAATACATCATTTCAATAAGTTAAATACATCATTTCATTTTTAAGAATTACATTATTTGCAACAAAGAAATACATCATTTGCAATAAAGAAATACATCAATTCATTAAACTCATATTACAATAAAAATGGTGAAACATCATTTGCAATAAAGAAATACTCCCTCCGTCCCACTTCAATTGTCCACCTTTCCTTTTTTGTCCGTCCCATTTAATTGTCCACTTACTTAAAATGGAAAAATAATACCCACTCACTAATAAAATATTAATTTCCTCTATCTCTACTCGTATTGATTATTGTGCCAAAAGCAAAGTGGACAATTCATATGGGACGGAGGGCGTACATTATTTCATTAAATTCGTCTCACAATAAAAATGATGAGACCGTCTCATCTGAGACTTTGCCAAAGACAAATGATTTATTGATGTTAGAATGAGATTTCTACCAATATTTATACTTGAAATTCTAGAACTCAAAGGTCAAGGATTAATGCAGAAAATTAAATTTTTGAAAGAAGTGGAGATCATGGTAACCAAAAGGATTCGTAATGAATTACTCTCTTGAGGAATAAAACCGAAAAAACGGCTCTGCATTCAAAAATATTTATCTTAGATTATGGGCTCAAAGAAAATTAAAAATGATTGGGTTAAACATAATGGGTCAAAGAAATAGTATTTGGGCTTTTTAAACAATTTCGGCGATGAAATAAATATTCTGGGCTCATGAAAATAATTTGATCCAAACATATATTTGGATTAAATTTAGATCATAAAAAGAAAGTCAAGACAAAATAAACTATTGATGTTTAGGCGTGACTTGTAGAAATGTTACTTTAAATAAATTTTGCATACATAGTTGCAGGAGCGAATGCAAAAATTCGAGTGTCATGACAACTTAACTTAAATTTCGTGGAATTGATATTTTATAATTTTAATTTTCCAAAAATATATATATATATATATATATAAAAACAAAGAAAATCAAAAACTCATGGAGACGGTCAATCCGACGCTAGTGTCGCCCCTGCATAGATAAAAAATGTAGCAAATACTGTAAAAAGTTTTGGATTGCTACAAGACATCCATCAAATACTTTCTTCCGTCTTTACGACTAAGCCTTTGTGTCTCATAACTGTTGACTTTATCAATTATGATCTTCAGTTGAGCTGGACATTCTCAATGTTCATGTTTTTGGATGGCAAAGCCTAACCTATTATAATATTTGAACAAGAAGAATACATTTAAAAATTAGATTATTCTCATTCAATTTTATATAATGATTATTATTAACTGATAATTTTTAACACTTCGTCAAAACATCAAAATGCTAAACATATCGTCAGTTGCCTTCAAATGAAGTATTCTATAGTTTTATTTTTGTTTATAAAATGTACTCTTGAAAACTACATAGCTTTTATTGCTTTTGAAATATGAGGGTTCAAAATGAATGCATGTATATATTAGGTGGAAGATTAGATCAAATCTAGAAATAGAGGATAGTGTGAAGTTTGATTAATTATTTTTGTTAGAAAAAGTTTTCAAACGATCATGAAAAATGTTGGTCTCGAGATCAAAGAAATTAAACATACAACAAAAATTTTAAGATAAAAGCTTGCACTTCATAAATTGGTTGTTACTTACCAGTTTGTGTCTTTGAAAAATTAATGTTTAGTGAGATAGATTTTAGTTCAGATATCAGTATATTGCAACACTTTACATAGTGTTGAGTTTCAAATTCTTGCAGAAAGTAAGGAAAGCAGTAAGAACATAAGAATTTATAGAGGTTCGGACACAAGAGCCCTACGTCCTTTCTTCAGATAATAAGTCTGAAAAATACTAGGTTTTGGAATACAAAGGTTATCACGATCTATCTCAAGCTGATGAATGTCAGCATCCACCAGTCCACTTACTCACTCGCCTAGGCCGTTGTTTCCTTCGCCGCTCAAATTCGAAGTGTGGGCACATCACACAACCTTCGTCTCTAGAAGTTTTGGGAGATTTAAGGTTCTTCCAGGAACCGACGATCCTTTGGCTAAACGCGCATGAGAATCATAGGTTGGAGAAAAGTTGTGACTGATGTGATCTTACTCTCCAAGTAAGAACACCTGATAGTAAACTTGTGCTAGGAAGCAACAAGTCTCGTGCCCAAGACGGCAGTAAACAAAGATTTTATCCTCGAATGTTAAAACCTTGAGTATTCCAGAGTTTTGCTATTCTCATAGATGTATGAGATAGTTGAACCAGAAGAGTTGGTAACCTCTCTTTTGGGAACACGACATTTATTTATAGACAAATTGTGAGAGGTTTGAAATTATAGCCGTTGAGAGACACTTAGGAAGATGTCAAATCGGTACCTCTCTTCTACAGAGATTGGGTTGCTTTTGAAGAAAGTCTACACCTGCTCCTGCTTTTCTAACACAGGATGTTGAATGCGTATGTTGTGTCAGAACGACTCTTCTTAGTTCGTCTGATAAATGAAATTGGTCCACTACCAGGATCTTCAAACTTTAAGTAATCTTCATTCTTTAAAGTCTGGCTTTAATGATATTCCTCGTGGCTTGTTCTTGTTGTCTCTGAGTACTTTGGTGAGACTTGAGTGAAACTGCTTTGATGATATCATCCAGTTTCCTTCATCTGTAATATTTAAACTGGTACAAGGAATGTAGTCATTTTCTTCTATAACTCTTCGAGATCAAACTGGAGGATTTCCAGTTTGTCTTGATCGGCTCTATTACAACTCAATTGACATCCTATACAAGACATTACTTGTTTTGCACTAACTAGAGCTAATTCACAGATAACCTAAACTGGTGGTTTTTACACATTGTTTGACAAATCTAAACATAACATAAGGTAGGAATACTTCCTAACAATTTTCCCAATTTTTGTGTTGTCAAAACCACCACTAAGTTGGTTAAGAGTCAGTTTCTCGTGTTCACAAATATGTTCTATCGAGATCTAATACTCGAGGACTGAACTCATTAACTCAGCCTGCCCTATAAATCTTCTCTCTCACCAGGAGGATGTTTCTCGCGCGATGATTCGGCATGGCAATGCTTTTTGGTGGTAGAAGGAAGATGGGGCTTCAAAGCCTAGTGGTCCACCAGCAGCAATTGCAGCGGGAGCAGCGACGGAGGTAGTTTGAAAATCAGTGGTGCGCGGTGATTCTTTGAGCAACTGTTGTGTGCGGTCGCTTTTCTCGTCACGCCGGTGGCTATTCCAGTGTGAATAGCTAGTGCTGGTGATGGGGGAAGGCACGTCGTGTATAGGTCTCCATTTCCTGATGGTCGATTGGTGGCTAGGGTTCTTGGTGGCGGCGCGGTGGGCCGAGGAAATTAGCCCACGCGAAAGCAAATCCTAGGATTACTGATGCGTGGGCATATCGACTGGTCTAGGTCGATATGGTTCAAGTCGAATAGCATATTGGTCGATTTGAGCCAAGTAAACCAATTTGACCCGGTTGCAGCACCAAGTTGCATTTTTCATCCGGTTGAGGATTCTGAGGCCCGTTTTTAAGGCTTGTTATTTCCTTTTTAATGTAATAGAATAGGAATTTGTTTTTGGGGCCACGATGAATTTTTTTTGTTTGTTTTAATTTCTCTAGTATGATGTGTGATTTATTAATTGCACTATAAGCATGTTTTAGTTAATAAGAAAATATGATTTACTGTTTTATTATTTACTGCTTTAATAGCATGCTTATGTGTTTAATTTCATGTGGTGAATTATATTTTGGGTTCTTCGAACATGTTTAAATACATGCAAAAATCTTATAAAATATAATAACATAAAATTTATGTGCGCAATTGAAAACCTTTTGAATTAAAATACTAAGCAATATTTTTTAATTAAAATCAACAGACCTCCACAAAACGGTCATATGTTGTAAGTGGGTCTCTCATCATAGTAAATATCTACGAGTGTAGCTTGCTAATTCCCGGAGGTTTATGGGTTGAAGTTGTTGGGATTCCTAAACAAATAAATTAAATCAAGTGAATAGTGGGAGCGCTTGTGCATAAATGTCTACGAGTGTAGCTTGCATATTTGAGTTTCTCACTGATATTCTAGGATTGATTTAAATTAGAGATAACAAATGCTATAAGGGTCATGCGGTATGGGTCTCGTATGTATGCCAAATCGATCCCTTTTAGCTGGAGTTAGATTTGTGGTTAGTTGCTTAGAAGCATCTGAAGATATAATGCAGTTGTTGCTTCCCTATTCTTAGTAGATGACTTGGTCTAAGTTCCACACTAATTGTTAATTTCATGTGTCTAAGGATTCCTGCCATGGTATGAAATTAAATAATAGGGCCCAACTTGTTGAGGTAAGCATGTTGTCTGGTTGAGGGTGACATCGTAAACGTCTACGAGTGTAGCTTGCGATGGGACTCCTTGGGCAATTAGTGGAAATAAATGTATTTGTTTTATCAAGCGGTTTCAATGCATTTGATTTCGAATGTTCTGCATGTTTATTCTTATTTAATCCTATATTTGTTTTAAATAGTCTATATTTTGTTTATATATTTTATCATGCACAATCTCTAACTGGTCCTATTTTTTCGGAATGGAAAGATTGCACCAAGCACATTCTTTGAAAAGAATGGGTGACATTTATTTGGCTATGGAACCACTGGTTCCCCAATATGATGAATTGTATATACTTTAGCAAGGAATTCTATGGTAGGCGGGAAATATCTGATGATGTGGGTTGTTGCATCATCTCGATTAACCTGTCTAGAGACTTGCTATAAAAGTATAAGACCATTCTTGTGTTATTAAGACTTGAAAATATTTCATAAGAACATATGGGGATGTGGATCAAACTATCAGTCTTTTGAGCTTGTAAAAGACCATATGAGCAAGAGAATAACTGATGGGAGTTCAGTGACACTGCGTATGATGAAAGAATTCATACTGTGATGTGGAGCTATTGATGCAAAGTGTAAGGTAAATGTCATTCCGAATTTACATCCATATCTTTTGATGATTTTAAGGAGATTGATGCACAAAAGAAATGAGCATTTCTTATGAACTGCTCAAACGATTTTGTGGCGGAGCAATCATCTATGTCTCCATGGGACACTGCTATGACTGTTTACAGTACCTGTTCGACTACATGCATAATGTAGTTAGAGTTGATGGTACTGAAAGCAAGCTCAGGCAGGCAACTAGTGGGAGCAAGTTAATCAAAAGAAGTTTTTGGAAAGTCACTCCAAAGTAAAAGTATATCCATCGAAGATTTATCTTTACGACACTTAACTTTGAGAGATTGTGTCAGTTTCTGACGGAACATTATTTCAGTTTCTAGACTTTATGCTGATGGATATTCAGTTATTTATGATAGTTTTCTATTAATGGTATCTATCATGGAACACTGATTGATTCTCTCTGTCATTAACTGTAGTCATAAATTTTCTGTCAATGTTGCATGTAATTCATCTAATATCGATAATCCTAGAAAGAGAAAATTTTATTCTTCTGATTCTGATCTTACATATCTCTGACACTTAAGACTTGGACACATCAGCTAGCGGATTCAAAGACTTGTGGTAGACGACACTCTGGACTCAATCCAACCTGTACCATTTCAAGTCTGCGAGTCCTGCATCGAGGGAAAGATGTCTTCTAGGCCCTTCAAGGCTAGTCAAGCTCGAGCAGAGGATGTGTTGAAATTAATCCATTATGGCTTATGGGGACCTATGTCCATACAGGCTCATGGAGGGTATGAGTACTTCGTCACTTCCATTGGCGATTACTAAAAATACGTATATGTTTACTAGCGACCCAAGTTTTTTTACAATAATTGTTACATTCTCTAACCATACATGCAAATTATTTCAGTAACATTCCTATAAGTCGCACTTAAATTTATATTATTATTATTTTATTTGATAATTATTTAATTGTTTATTTTTAAATTGAAATTAAGTATATGTTGAGTTCACTTTGTGTTCGTGGGCCAAATACTTATTTTTTTCTAGTTACTATTTTATAAGTCCAATTATTATTTAGTGTAAGTTATTTTCTATATATTTTGTGCATAAAAACTGGCCCAAATGGTTGTAGAAGTTCTTTATATTTATTTTATCCTGCCCATACATTTATTATTAGCCATAAGTTATCAAGCCCATATTATTGTTAAATTTAAACCCAGGAATCATTTATTCAGCCCATTTATTTCGTCCCCTCAGCTTCTTCTTTGACGGAGTAACACGTTTTGCGATTTTTATTCAAGAAACAGCTATCAACCAAGCCTTATAAATCACCACGATGTTGAGATTAATTCTCCTATCTAATGACACCAATTATTACAGACTCTTGAAGGTCTCTTTTCTCACCTATAAATAGGATGACAATTTCTCACAATACTCACGAACGATCTTCTTTAATAGGTAGCAATACCTTTTCTTTCAAGCACGATTTTCCTCATTATATTTTGCATAGCATCTGAGTTAGAGGGTAGAAAGGGAGTGACGGCTGCAGTTTTGATGACAGTCTTCACTTGACGGGATTGAGCAGCGGCAGAGGCTAGGATGTGGTGGCAGCAGTAAGGTGTCTAGTTGTGGAGGAGAGATGGGAAGGTTGAGAATAGCAAGAAATTTGTAGGGAAAAAAAGTGGAAAGGTAGGAGGTGCGGGAGAGAAGGCTGGGCGAGAGATAGAAAGACAGCGGGTGAGATAACATTGAAGGGGAGGGGGAGACAAAAGCCGTAAGAAATAGATTTGAGAGGTGAAAAATTTTGTTGGATTAGGTCTTATTCTTAATATTTTTTGGGTTGGGCCATCTTGAGGTTTTGTTTGGGCTAGTTGTGTGGGTATGAAGTTGGGTCATTATTTGGGGTTGGACATTATTTTGGGCTAATATTTTATTTTAATAATAATAATATTATTATTATTATTATTATTATTATTATTACTACTATTATTTATTCAATCATTTTAATTTAGTTTATTTTGATTTAGGCGGCGCGTGGAACTAACAACTATTTCTTCGATTTTCAAACGAAGTTCAAGTCAAGGTGGGAATCTATGTGTGATACAAAATACTATTTATTCATGTTATGCTTTTATGCAGGTTCCTACGATTTAGCCGACGGGCTAACCACGAGATAAGCCGACGGGCTGCTCATGTGTTCTATTTAGCCGACGGGCTGCTTACATTTACCTTGTTATAATTGTATAGTTTGGATAAACTAAATCACCACTGAACTAATAAAGCTCACCCCAAAGTTATTACTATTTTTCAAGTTAAATGTTGGACGATGGGCTAGTGGGGGATGATGGACGAGGAATTTAAATAAAATGCTTATTTTCTCTTTATGTTATTTTGAAAAGAAAATAGTTTATTTTAATTAAAAGTGACGTGCCCATTTTATGCAATTATTGTCCATTATTTTACTTCTACGAAAATTGGGGCGTTACATTCGCTACAAGTCTGAATATTTTGAGAAACTCAAAGAGTTCCAGGCTGAGGTAGAAAAGAAGGCCGAGATAACTATTAAGTCACTACGATCTGACCGTAGTGGCGAATACCTCGGGAACGAGTTTCTATAATTTTTGTCAGACAATGGGATTACACCCCAGTAGACTACACGGGTTCTTCCCAGCAAAATGGTGTAGCTAAAAGAAGGAATATAACTATTTTGGAAAAAGTGAGATCGATGATGAATTATGTAAGCCTACCCATTTCATTTTGGGATACGCATTGGAAACAACAACGTATATCTTGAACCTGGTACCTTCTAAATCGGTTCTCTCCCTTGGACACAAACCTAGTTTGAGCAAGTTCAGAGTTTGGGGTTATCCAGTACATGTGCACATGCGCTGACGAAGGAAGCTCATAAATTAGAAAGGTGATGTTGTTCATTGGATGTCCTCGGCAAACGAAAGGTGGTTACTCTAAATGGTTTGGGAAGGAATGAAGAAGGTAGAAGTAATGAAATGAAATCGCGAAAATGAGTTGGTATTTATAGGGAAGTTGCACCGAGTACAGTAAAACTTTTTGAAGAAGATTCACTCACAATGCGACATTTGTCCTCGCATTTAATTTGACATAATTCAAATTGCTCGCTCGGAATATCAACCGATTTGATTCATCCGCTAAAACTAAAATGGTACGAGTCTACCTTAACCAATCCGATTCATCTCGAATCACTTACATAAATGCACCCACGCATGATTTCTCAATGCTTCGAGTATATCGATCCAAGCCTTCGTACTCTGGGGGGCTACCCCTGGATGAATCAAACTTCGCATCGCTAAGGCACTTAGGGATCTCGAGTCCCAGCGACATATGCTTAGCATTAAATGGAAACGTCACGAGGGTCATCCTCTAAAGAATTCAACTTCAAATTGTATGACAATTCGAATAGATCTTGGAACAGTCAAACTCACTCCCTTCCAAATCATTTGGAATTCGAATTATCCAATTCCTTCGTACCTGTCCACATATAGTGCAAAACAGGCACCCACGCCGGCAGGTTTGGGGTCGCTACTTGTAACCTTTTGGGATCACTCCTGTAGCAAAAATGGCTTGGAGCCCCACCTAATCAAGTATTACTTCGATGCATTTTTGTCGACTGTTATGAGAAAGGATAGCAGTCGCACCTTTCTCTTTCATGTTGGAGAGTCGGGGGAGAGGTGCAAAGAAATCCTCCACACTGACTCTCGGGGACGATACAACAGAGGTGTGATACGAAATCCCTCTATCGCCTCCTTGGCTGGCATCATGGTTCGGTCGTAGGGGAAATGTTGAATCCCTTGCATTAACTAACAAAATACTCAGCTTTATCGAAACAAACGTGATTTCGATGAAGCTGGGGGTTATTGTAGTGCCCCTTAAATGGCCATGCCCATTTCGGGCCAATTTACAAGTAAAATGAGGTCCAACATACAAGACCCAAGCTTAGCGATTCGAACCGACCCGGTGAAGTGATCGATTCACTTCACGATCAAGACAGTCGAATCGCATCAATTGACAGGTGCTCAAAGGATACATCAAACTGGATAAGGGTGGAAAAAATATCACATAACTTTTTTCCATCTAGGGCGAGATTCGGCCATATCTACATATGATTTAAATAGGAAATTACTTATTTGGGGCAAATAAAGATTTTGATATATTTTACTATAGTTGAATCTACATTCCTTGCAAAATTTGAATAGGAAATAACTTATTTGGGCAGATAAATATTTTGATATATCTTATCATAACTGAATCTTCATTTCTTACAAATCTAGAATTCCCCTCTATGAATATCCCATTACTATTGTAAAAATGATCATTTTTTTTATTCTCATAATAAAGTTCTACTACAATTCTTCGTATCAAGTATTCTCTATTTTTCTGATATTGTTGAATTTCACCCATCAATAGGGATCATTCGTATTGAGCCTTTTCCTATTTGAATTAAATTTTCTAAAGTAAAATAGTTAATTTTATCGGTCTATCAGTGGATTTACTATTTTAACATCTCAAATACTAATTGAACTCTACATAGTTTATCAATTATAATCGTATAAAAACAAAAGGCATAAGTTTTTATGAGGAAATATATGAAAATAGCCATTTACATTATCTAAAAATCCTAAATAGCCATTATTATGTATATCTTCAAAAAATAGCCAAAATAGTGTTATCTTCCACAAATACCCTTACTGTTAATCTAATAATTGCAATGTTTTGAATTTTACCAAGCATTATTACAATAATCATCTCATTATTACTTGAATTAGTATTTTTACTTCTGAAATTATATTTATAATAAATAGAATAATAAATTTTTGAATTAAATTTATAAAAAATAGAATAATAAGGTTTACAATTGGAGATTTAATTCTTTTAAATCAAACTCAATCTCATTTTCCGGTTTATTAAAGTTACAATTTATAAAGAATTTAAGATTTCATTTGTGGGTGTAAATAAATTTGGGAATTCATTTAAAATTGCAGTTATAAAAAAAATTTAAAATTATTTTTCTTAATAATTAATCATTATTTTATAATCATTTAGCACTCATTTTAATAATAAATCAAAAAAATCTAAACACATAATCATAAAATTGGATAAAACCATCATAAATTTAAAAAATACCAAATACAAATCACAAAAAAAACATGTGCGATCTCAGTATATTATTTTAATTCTAAAAGAATCAAAATATTTAGGAAAAATGATAGAATATGTATTTTATTTGACTAATTCATGATTTGTATTAATATGTCTAAAAATCTATATAATATACTAAAAGAGTTCCAAGATTTGTAGGGATTTCCGGTGAACCGAATCATCAAATCCAAATAAACCGGATCGTTTCATAGATGTTGAGAGCAATAAACATACGATAATCCTAGCATGCTCCTATGAATTTAATGCAGTGGTTTTACGAGTTTTACCTTAACTCCGTCGTCTCAGATCCGATCTTTCGCGTTTGAATATCCACTTTAATTCAACCACGCGATTCGATTAAATCTGCGGAAACAGAAATTAGCAAAACCAATTTCTAGATTCAATCGAATAAAAGAAAAAACAAAAAGGAAGAAATCTTGTTCTCCAGATTAGGTCTTCAGATCAACATCCCAATATTGTTCAGATCTGCTACTTGTGAGGATTCCACAGATCTGTGATGTGTAGGCCAGAGTCGAAATTCCTTCTCCTCCCTCTACAGATATGCTCCGCCCCCTCTCTCTCTAACCTAGGGTCTCAACTGATTTGAATTATGATAAGGTGGCTAGGGTTTCGCAGAGAGAGATGTCTATTTATAGACCTAGGGTTTTAACCCTAATGGGCTACTGGGCTCCATTCAGCAGGTTTAATTTGGCCAGACCTGGGACCTAAGGCATATAATAAAGTGGACCTATGAATTAATTAATTATCATGTCCACAACCCAGGACACAATTAATTATTTAATATTAATTCTTTTTCACCACATAATTAATACTGACCTACCCCTTTATTACCACGTTGTGAGAACGGGCTGCATTTACTTGAGAATCCCCATATTTAAGGTTACCGGACATTCATTAATTAATTGGAGCTTCTGACAAGCTCTATCTACAATTAATTAATATTTTATATTTCCTGAGCAGTACCACTCAAACCTTATCACTCGTGCTTGAACTTAATCAGCCTGCAGGACTTTTGCACGATGAACATTATTGAGCTCCTCAGGGAATGTCCCCGTCCTATTACTCGGATATGGTTGCCTAACTCCAGTCTCAGGCTGTTCTACACGAACTGCTGCTACCCAAGATGCGGGTATACGAGCATGTTACTCAGGCTCTCCACCATGGCAAGTCAAAACAACAATCAACATGTGCATACTCATGAACCTTCGTTAGAGTTTGGACTCAATCAAGATCGAGATCTTGTATTCTATGATGTCAGACAGTAGAATACATCTCATTGTGGTCCAATCAATACGCAACCGCACGTATCAGCATATCAAATAATCAAGACAAATTACTTCTTTCTGACTATGCTGCAGCCTATACCGACAGACTTATCCTCGTACGCTATCTCGGCTGTGATAATATTTACATCTCACTAGGTCAAGTGATCATACTGTCTTCTACGATCTACAACACGCCGTATGATCGTCCATATCGGTGAGATAAGAGGATACCGTTGTTACTCGCATGTAAGTTTGTTAACAAATAGGAAATATAGTTGAATGTATACTCATTGTAATAAATGCTTTCTGTATACAAAACACAACAATCTCCCACTTATACTCAAAGCATTATACTCGCTATTACTGTTCTACACGAACTGCTGCTACCCAAGATGCGGGTATACGAGCACGTTACTCAGGCTCTCCACCATGGCAAGTCAAAACAACAGTCAACCCGTGCATACCCCTGAACCTTCGTTAGGATTTGGACTCAATCAAGATCGAGATCTTGTATTCTCTGATGTCAGACAACAGAATACATCTCACCGTGGTCCAATCAATACGCAACCGCACGTATCAACATATCAAGTAATCAAGACAGATTACTTCTTTCCGATTATGATGCAGCCTATACCGACAGACTTATCCTCGTACGCTGTCTCGGCTGTGATAATATTTACATCTCACTAGGTCAAGTGATCATACTGTCTTCTGCGATCTACAACACGCCGTATGATCGTCCCTATCGGTGAGATAAGAGGATACCGTTGTTACTCGCATGTAAGTTTGTTAACAGATAGGAAATACAGTTGAATATATACTCATTGTAATAAATGCTTTCTGTATACAAAACCCAACAAGATTTTCCCTCCATTTTATTGAGAAGCGTGTACATATACAAATATTAAATATATTCATTATTATTTTGCAATTATTAGTTTATTTATTGTAAAACAATCACATTTCCAATCACCAAATTTTTTATTTATTGTGTTCATCCACCTATGTTCTAGATTTTTTTTTAAAACAATAATTTCTTTTTTACACGCAAATTCAAATTTTAAATATTATAAAGCTTTGAGTTTATAAACTTTCATTAAAATTGTGCATTTTGGACAATATAGAATATATCTAAGCTAAAAATATGTTATTAATGCAATCATGCAATTAACATATAATGGATTTAATATATTAACATATGTTATTAATGCAATCTAGAATATATTATCTTTTATTTGATGTTTTTAGATGACTGCAATTTAAATATAAATATATTTTTATTGAGTATTATTTACATATTTTTTAAAAATATTAAAATGCTTTCTTAATATATGTAAAATAGATATAATACTAAGTATATTTAAATAAAATACAAATTCAAAAATAATTATATTTTATTATATTAAAATTTAAATATAAATATAAAATATTATTTTCGTGCAACGCACGGGTGTAATTCTAGTAAGGGTATAAAAGAAAATTGGCTATTCTTTGAATGTGTACATAAAAGTGACTATTTAAGATTTTTTGATATAAAAATAATTATTTAAGGTTTTCACTCTAAATTTATTGTATTAATATGTATTATTTCTAAAAATATCAGCAGTTCCATTATTATAAGCTATCGCTTGCTAAATAGTAAATAATCATACATTTGGCATTTCTTAGTAAAGGATGAATAAATGCTACAATTGCATTTGAACTGTGATTTATCTCTAACATAACTGGACAATTTTGCCATTATTTATGGGGTTTTCCAAGTGTTATTATCAACATATTTTTGACATAAGTGGTTTTTAGTTATTGGGAGTAGGGGTGTTCGCGGTCCGGTTCGGAAGGAAAATTTTGGCCAAACCGATAGGTACGTACGGTTTGAAAATTTTTCAAACCAAACCGGCCAAATAATTTTTTGAAACTAAACCGGCCAAACAATATAAAAACAGTTTGGTCCCGCCGGTTTGACGGTTTGAAAACAAATATGTTTCAACTTTAAACAATCTACTATAATTTGTAGAAAACTAGGGTCTAAATACAAATTAATTGATTTATATTATTTGTTACTACTTATAATAATATAATTTTTATTCTAAAATCTTATATTTATAATTTAATGTAAATCAAAATAAACACATGGGTCAAATGTATTAAAATTATAACCTTAAAATTCAAATGTAAAATTGGAAGAGATGTGTAAAATTATTATTATAAAGTTCATGCTTAATTTATCTTAAGGAAATTATATAAAATAATATTATTTAATGTTAATACTTATTAGTTTATTTTTGATAAATAAAAAAATAAAACTAAAACTATAGTATGTTGGCCAATAAATTTGAACATGGGTTAATTGTATGAAAAAGCAGAAACTTAACAAATGAGCTACAAATTATATTAATTAATTATACTATATTTAATATATATATATATATATATATATATATATATATACGGCCGGTCCGGCCCAAACGGCCGGTTTGAGTCTCCAAACCGTAACCAAACCAAATTTATCCGGTTTTAAAATTTTCAAACCGACAGTTTAAAAATTAAATTTCAAACCGGCCAAATTAATACGGTTTGGCCGGTTTAACCGGTTTCGGCCAAACCATGAACACCCCTAATTGGGAGAACCAAGCACTCTCTTTCGAATTCAGAAAAACAATTCCTAGAGATCTTTTTACGTACAATTATTTTTAAAAGTGTATAAATCTAAATAAAATAATTTTCAATTACGTGATTTTTTAGAGTTATTAAAGTTGACTTGCATATTTATTGGCTCATTAAGAAATTATAACATGATTTTTACTAGTTTTAAAATTATAAAAAAGATTTTTCATAGCACCATAAAGTCTGAAATTACAGTATTTGGATTTAATTGATGTTATTTAGAAAAAAAGAAAAAGAGAAAAAAAACATACTCCATTCATCTCATTTTATTAGTCTTACTTGCCTTTTGATATGTTTCATTTATTATTTTGTTTCTTAAGATGACAAATTTTTTTACTCACCAATAAATTTGTAACACCCCGTGTATATATTCGACCCTGTAATTTTTATTCGGAGTTTATAAAGAAAGAATTTCTAATGGAGGAATATTTGAAGTTATTTAATGGAGAAGTTAACAAGAAATTAAGGGAAATATCATGTGTTGGAGATTGAGATTTTGAATATATACATGCATGAACATTTGGAATTTCATATATTTGAGGAAATATCGTAGAAATATATGATGGTATGAAATGAGATAATTCATAAGTTGTGAATTATGAAAGGATGAGAAGGAAATAAAGATTTGAATTTAAATTCCAATGTTAAAACTCAAGTGGATTGAATTGTTAAGAATTTAGAGAATTATTGGAATTTATGTTTAATTACATAAATAAATATGTGCGAATTTATACATATATGTATATGTATAATGTGGAAATTTGTAATATATACAAAATATATAAGGTTATTACTATATTTCCCACCTTATAATATATTTCTAGAGAGAGAAATAGTAAGAAAACCCCTTCCCCTCCACCCAAACCCGTCAAACCCTTTTCCCGGCCTATTTCCGGCCAACCCCGGCGACATTCGGACGAGCCACCACCACCATCTTGTAGTACGTCTCTCAAGCTTCGATTTGAGTACTCGTGGGCTCCGAGAGGACGAGGAACGAGAGAGATATCGAGGTGTGAAGTTGAGGTAAAATTTTGAGGTTTAATTCGTGGGTTTTCGAATTTATCTTGAAATTCCGGCCATTAATCGACGTTTTAACCTTAGATTCGTGTTCTCCATAGTGTAGAGAACGTTCGGATGTCAAGGAAACAGGATTTTGTCGTCGGAAATCGCCAGCGCCGCCGTGTGTGGAGGAGCTCCGGTGAGCTATTTTTCCCTCCCGT
Organism: Plectranthus barbatus; assembly: GCA_026898455.1. Lineage (NCBI taxonomy): Eukaryota > Viridiplantae > Streptophyta > Magnoliopsida > Lamiales > Lamiaceae > Plectranthus > Plectranthus barbatus. The sequence continues at coordinate 399,450 of JAPKLW010000214.1, forward strand.
TTTTCTTCGTTTTCTTCGTGTTTGAGGTCTTAGTCGTGTTCTAGAGTGTCTTGGGAGTCGATTAGTATTGTTGCATGTAAGATCGGGCGGAGGAATCGCGAGAAAATGCGAGTTTCAGGGTAGAAACCGGCGAGTTCGTCGGAGAAGACGACTCGTCCCGAACGGGACAGAGGCATCCCGCTCGGGACGAGCCTCGAACGGGCACGGGTCGCGAGCCAAGGCTCTATCCCGTTCGGGATGGCCCTCGGCTGGGCAGAATATTGTTCGTAGTCCATCCCGTTCGGGACGGACGAATTCCGTTCGGAATGGGCTTCGACCTTAAGGGTTAAAACATGATTTTAAGCTGATTTTCATTCCATTTTGGGTCAATTTAATCCCTAAGTTTAATATATGGATTGAGAAGCATGTTAAGCGTGATGATATGATTTAAGATGTGTTGGTTATGAAATACGAGTCGATATGGGGTTGAACATGGATGTTGAGTTATAAAGGATGTTGAATTGGAATTGAATGATAAAGACTAGGGAATTATGTTGAGAAGTCTTGGTTATGAGTTGGTTTTGAATTCGATTAAGCTTGTCGTGGTCCTAGAATCGTTCGTCCTAACTTGGTGACCCTTGATTATTTGTAGGAGGTTGAGAATTGGAGAAGTAAGCTCAAGATAGCAAGAAACATCTATAACCAAAGCCAAACATCAGGTGGGAAACTATTTCAGTAAAAATCAAAATGCGCGTTTTCATTTTCAAAATGTGTTATAAAATGTTTTGCTTTAAAATGAGACTGCTATGCATGTTTTGTGCTATTATATCTGTCCTCTGTCGTTTCCCATCGACAAGAGAGAAAAACTAATGAGTTTAGAACCAGGTTCTCATAACTGGGCCAGAACTCAATTAGTAGTATGGAGTAGCGACTCCATATGATTGGGAAATTAGAAGATATAAGGTGGAAATTGTTTGTATTTGGATATGGTGATTGTGAATGATGTTATTAAACGATCGGGTCTCAAAATGGATTGCTGAGACTAGTGCACTCAGATGACAGTAGGTTGAGTGTGTTTACATTCCTGACTGATCATCATGACTTGGAAGTCGGCCAACTTCCAGTTACAACACTGAAACAGATCTAATATCATGTAAATAGCACGTGCGTGAAATTAAAATGTTTTGGATAGCGTGGTTCTTTTCAACAAAACCCCACGTCTATCTGTGTGAGTTGCATAGCATGTTTCTTATATAAATGTATGATTTTTCGGGCATGTTTCTCATTGGGTACGTAAGTACTCAGCCCCTCGCGTTATTTATAAAACGTGCAGGTTAAGCAGCATGGATGGGAGTTGCGGGGTGTAAGCTGGTGAAGTGAAGGTGTTTGAGAAGTTAAACAGATCCTGTGACATGTATCTCCATATATATGTCACCATCACGCTACACACACTCCTGCACCACACTCTGAAATTCCCTTCCCTTTTGAATATTTACAATCTTTTATCTTTGTTGTTAAACTGACTCGAAGTACAATTTATTATTCTTACTCATCCTTTTTATTTAAATTAAGTCTTCTGCTTTAAATTCTTGAAATATGTTTGATAAAACCTGAAACATCAATGTAACGTGGCCCCAAATTGGGAAGGTCACTTGGGGGCGTTACAAAATTATTAAATCCATTACACTCACAAACATAAGTTATTGTGTCATTTTGATTTGAGACTATTAAATTGGGAGGGTAGGAATAACTATTTTTTATTTTAATAAATGAAATTATTTTTTAATTATGCTATATTTCCCTAGTAATTCAACCTAAATTTAAAAACAGTAAACTAAAAAGAACAAACCCTAAATATTGTATATCCCCCGTTCTTCCAATGACTAGGAAACAATTTCTTTGGATCCACGGCACATAAAGATTGAAAGAAATTCTTGTGGTTTGTTGTTCATCGTATCCTCATAAAACCATGATCCGGTAAGAATCTAGTTCGGATTAGTAAATGTTTGGGTAATTTGGATTGCTTGATTGTGTAAAAACAATATATCAGTGAAATTGATAGAGGGGAATTCTCAAAGCATAGGTTCTTGATGATAGCAGTGCAAACAACAAAATTAAGGTTTGATGAATGGTTCTCTATATTGGTGCTCGAACATGATGTTGTGTGACCATTAGGAAAACACAATAAAAAAATAGTGAAAGCTTTGTATAGAGATAGTTAGGAGTGTTGTTATGCCGAAATAGGTCAAACTAAATTTATTTAGTCGGTTTGAAAGGTTATAAATTTGATTTTCAAACTGATAGTCTGAAAATTTTGAAATCAGTCAAAACCGGTCCTGTCACAGTTTAGGCGGCAAAATCGATCATTTTGACCGAACTGGCCGAATTCACATAAACTTGAATATCCGTATTAGATTCTCTCCTCCAACATAATTATAAAAAATTATAATCATGTCTATAAATATACTAAATGAGAATAGTTCCAAGTAATTACAATTTTGCTATTTTCCCGTTCAAAAATATCATATAAACATTAATTTTATTTTTTTCATTTAATTTATTTACTATTTTCCATTACAAGATATACAATAAATAATAATAATAATAATAATAATAATAATAATAATAATAATCTAACAAAATTATAGTTCTCATCTTATTAAAAAGTATTACACTTCACTAATTTATTATATTTACTATTTTTTAAATAGTACAAATATAACTTTTTTGGACTAATTTATAAATTAAACTCCGATTTGTAGGTTTTGTTTTTTAAACTTTTAGTTTCATTATTAATAAGTTTATATACTAACATACTATATAGATGAATAAAAGTTGTATTTATTTAATAAATAATTCAAAAATAAATAAATATATAATTTGTTAATTATATTTCAATATTATAAAATAAAATATTATATGTTTAATTTGCACATCCCGCATGGATAAATCTAGTAAACAATAAAAATCAAACCCTACCCATTTTTTTTCTTCCTTGCAGCCTCACTTTCGTCTACAATCTCAACTCTCACATATACCCTCGCCACAACCACAACCCATCGCTGCCCCACCCTCGCTACAGCCCATCGGCCATCACTGCTCGTCCGCCAACACCCCACCCTCTGCAGCTACGCCGCCTCTCCACCCTCGTTGCTGTTGCGCCTAGTTACCGGCATATTATCACTCATATAAATACATAACTTTATCTTAGGTACTAATTTAGGACATGTGCTGATTTTGTATTTATTATTTATAAATTATGTGGCTATATATTGTGCCAATATTCACTCGTACATTATTATGTTCAATACAGTACAATCTTTCTAATATGGTATCTAGAGCCTAATTACTCTAACGAGTAAAAAAAGTCAATCCATTTTTTTCCGGCAATTACCCCCCCCCCCCCTTCAACCATGTCCTCTTCATCCAATGAATCTGTCATTATTCAACTCAATGCTCCAACTCACCTTCCAATCAAACTCACACCAACAAACTTTGCAGTTTGGCACAAACAACTTCAATCTAATTTGATTGGCTTTGATCGGCTTTGATCTCCTCAAGTATATTGATGGTTCTTTTCCTTGCCCATCTCAATATCTTGATGTCGAGAAGACAACACCCAATCCTGCCCACTGTATATGGTTTTGGCAAGACCAAATCTTAATTTCTGCTATCCTAGGCAGTTGCTCCAACATTATTCAGCCCATCTTGGCCTTTGCCACCACATCACAAGAAGCCTGGGAATCACTTCTGGCCAGTTATGCTAAATCTTCCAGATCCCGAATCATTGCTCTAAAAACTAAACTTGCTAAAAATTCCAAGGGATCACGTCCAATTGCAGAATTCCTTCATGAGATGGGCTAGATTGCTGATGAATTGGCTCTTGCCCAAAGCCCGATTCATGAGGAGGATTTAACGATTCACATCTTGAATCAACTTGGAGATGAGTTCAACAATATTATCGTAGCGATAAAGGTTCGTGAAACTCTCATCTCCAATAGTGAATTATTTTTTAAATTGGTGGATTTTGAGAGAGTTTTAAAGGAGCAAGAATATGTCATAGCTCCTATTATTTCGACAAACAATACACTAAAGACTTCGTATGCTCAATGATCATTGCACGCGCATTAAAATGCTTATAGTTCAATCGGAAACTCCAGACGTGGCCGCGGATCTTGGTCATCTCCCAGTGGTGGACGCGGGGCTCGATCTATCATGTTTTGCAATTTTTGCAATATTCTTGAGCATGATACTTGTGATTGCCGAAAATTGGGACGATTCCTACGTGATAACAACATTCAGCTTCATTGTTCCTCCAATTTTGCACATGGTCAGCTACCTGCTGTCAATGCCACCATTTCACGTGGAACTGTTTCAATGCCACCGCAATGGCTGATGGATACTAGTGCTTCACATCATGTTACTACGACGCCATCTACGTTACAAGATTTCTCTGACTATGGCGGTCCATATGAGGTCTTTTTTAGTAATGGTACATCTCTTCCGATGACACACAAAGGTTATACACACTTACCCACTACCCATCGTTCTTTGAAATTAACCAATATTCTTTGTGTTCCAAACTTACACTGTAACTTGATTTCTGTGGCTAAACTCTGTAAAACTAATCATGTTTTTGTTGAATTTTTTGACATTCATTTTCTGGTAAAGGATCGCATGACGTGGGCGCCTGTAATGTAGGGCATGAACGCTAATGATGTTTATTGCGCAGTTTCTCAATATCAGCCCCAAAATAAATGTCATTTCTGCATTGGCTCCTCAACATTTGCATCATAATCTTGGTCACCGTTATCCTCAATCTTTCGTTATCTTTTGCGTCACTTAGGTTATTCTGCGATGTCTAAAGTTTCTTTTCATAGTGATTCTTGTTCTGTGAACAAAAGTCATAAACTTTCTTTTGGTCAAAACTCGTTTCACTGTACAAAACCTTTAAGTTATTATATTCGGATGTTTGGGGGGTCTACTCAAGAATCAGTGGATGGTTTTCGATTCTATGTCATTTTTGTAGATTTTTACACAAAATACACTTGGTTATTTCCCATGAAAAAGAAATCTGAGGTTTCTTTGATTTTTCCTATATTTAAAAATTTGGTGGAAAAATACTTCAACTTTGACATAGTTTCAGTGTTCACAAACAGCGGTGGGGAATATATCAAATTAGTTTCATATTTCAAATCATGCGGTATATCTCATTTTACTACAGCTCCTCATACTCCTAAAAAAAATGCAGTCGCTGAAAGGCGACATCGTCATATAGTTGAAACCGGATTGAGTCCCCTACACTTTGTAGGTCTCCCATTATCCTATTGGTCGTATGCATTTCAGACCGTTGCTTATCTTATTAATCATCTTCCAATTCCAACTTTGCAACTTCACTCTCCTTTTCAAATGATTCATCACAAAATTCCCAATTACAACAAGCTTCAGCCATTTGGTTGTTTGTGCTACCCATGGCTATGTCTGTACTCTGCTTCCTAATTACATCCTAGATCTAAGCCATGTCTCTTTTTAGGATACTCCACGTCTCAGTCAGCTTACAAGTGTTTGGACACTACTAAAAACCGGCTTTATATATCTCGTCATGTCAAGTTTTTGCAGGATATCTTTCCAGGAAGGCTACACAATACAACATCGGAGTTAAAAAACCTTGTGCATGATGGTGCCTCCCCATTGTCATCATCAACTTCCAACAATCTTGATGGATTTATATACTGAAAGCATTATTATGATTGGTATATTATGTACAAGGTTGATTGGTTAATAAACTGAGAATCATAAATGTTGTATGTTCATCTCCTGTCATAATTAACAAACATGTGTCGCAAATGGTATTATCCTCTTATCTCGTCGATAGGGAGATCATACAGTGTGTAGTAGATCACAAAAGACCGTAAGGATCGTTTGACCTAGCGAGATATAAATGATTATCATAGCTGAGACAGTTCCAGGATAAATTGTTGGTGTAGGCTGTAGCATACGCAGTAATAAACATCTTATCTAGGATGGCTTGGTATGCTGGTGTGGGGCACGCATTGATAAGGACCTAAGTTGAGATCGATTCTTTTATCTGACAATAAGAGAATCTAGATCTCTATGGCTTGATGAGATCCTAAGCCTAAATGAAGGTACAAAAGTATACACAGATTGTGTATCACTTTGAGTTGCAGCGAAAGGCTCTAGTTGAGCTCGTATATCTGTATCTTGGGTGATAACAGTTTGTGTATGACTGTTTGGTACTGGAACTAGGTAACCACATCCAGTATAGGATGGTGACATTCCCTGAGCAGCTCAAAAGGTTCGTTATGCTAAAGTCCTGCAGGCTAATTAAGTTCAAGCATAAGTGAAAAGGTTTGAGTGGATTGACTAAGGAATATAAGACGTTAATTAATTAAATAGCTTGTCAGAGCTTAAATTAATTAACGAATGTATGTAACCTTAAATGTGGGGATATACCGAGCCCATGCAACCCGTACCTCAAAACGTGGTAGCAAATAGGTGGGACAGTATCGATTCTCTGGTGTAATGAATTAATATTAATTAATTAATTAATTATATTTTGGGTTGAATATGGGAATTAATTAATTGATAGACCTTATTTGCTATTTGCATTCTGGTCCTTGGTTTGGCCCATGAAAACTCAGACCCAATAGAAGTCCATAATTTCCTAAAAATAAGCCTCAGGTTGTCTGATCACAACACACCACAAGATCATATGTTGCAACACAACAAATCAGGATTTGGGAGATATGTGTGATCGACTAGATCTGAGAAACAAGGAGGAAATTCTGCTTCTCAACCGACAAAGGAATCCGAAGGAAATCTTCACCAGATATTCGGATTAGAGTTGGGATACAGATAAGAAGATTAGATCAGGAGGATCGTGTTCTTTCTTCTCTCCCTCTTTGTTTACGAAATTAATTGTTTAATTTCAAAGATTTAATTCCTTGATCTGTTAGGAATAAATCTTGGTGCGCGGGAAAAAGGATCGAGGATTAAATCTCTGCGCACTACATTCTTCAGATTTCTACAATCCAGGTATTCCGCAAAAACCCTCTTATGCATAATCAATAGGAGCATGCTAGGATTAATCATAGGCATAGCAATTTATTTTTGATATTCTAGTTAATGAACTCGGCTATTGGATCTGTGATTCAGTTCACCAAAATCCCTTTAATTAATTGGTTCAATTATTTGGCTCTATCAGAAAAAATAATATTGCCTATGATTTGCATGATAATTATTATTGAATGTATGCATGAATGGTTTTGGATTGTATGAACGTGTTTTTTGTTCCTCGTGGTTCTCGGGTTAATCCGCCCCTTTATAAGGATTCGTTTTTCACTCACGAGATAAATTCATGGTTAGATTTAAATTCCAAATTGTATTAGGATGTTATTCCATGTAAATTTCAATTTTTCAAATTAAATCTGTAAAATGAAGAACGAAAAATGCGTAGAACAAGAAGAACGAAGGGTCGCACAAGTACGACGACGCATGACAACATCAGCATAGCAGCAGGTCATGCATCGTGGTCGAAACGGTGCGCTTTAGGCCACGACGGTGGTGCAGCCACTGCGAAACCCTAGGGTTTCCAGTGTGCGTGCGCATGCATGGAGCAACCGCACGGTGCGGTGGCTCCGGGACGACGGAGCAAGGGGCGCAGGTACGGCCGGGACAGTGGGCAGCGGCGGTCTGGGCACAGGGGCTGCGTGCAACATGGCAAAACCCTAGGTTCCGTGTGTGCACGTAAGAACCCTACGCGGCCTTGCACGCGAGCACCGACAGCGTGCTCGCTCTCCTCGAAGGCGTCGGCGGGGCGGTGGTGTGGTGCGGCTCAAAATGGAGGCAGCGGCGGCAGGCAGCGGATGGTGGGTCTCCTCAAATGCAGACCCTAGGGTTTGCGGCTGCAGTCGGGGGACACGTCTCCACCGCACCCTGCGCGTTTTTCTGGCAAAGCCAGGGGCGCCGATGGTGAGAGGAGAAGATGACCGGCATTAGCGATAGCGGTGCAGGCCGGGGGCGGCGACAGGCGATGAGGGCGACGACCGGGGTGGCGGAATTGCGGGCTGTGGCCTGCGACGTGCATGCATTGGCTGCTGCGCGATTCTGGCAGGCCTACGCCGGCGGCGGTGGTTCGCCGGTGGTGGCACGGGCCTGCGATTTGGTTAACTGGCCTAGTTGTTCAATTTTCTGATGAATCAAATCTTAGAGGCTCAAATTTCAGAAAATAAAATTAGATCACAGTCCAAGTAGTGGGAGCCCAGTCGAAGATCTGTGAAATAATTCCAATTTGTAATAGATAGAATTATTTCTTATTTTGTATCATGAGTGTTGGTCCCCTAATAGAGTTATAATATATGCAGCGGAAGTTCTTAATGTTTATCTTGCACGTATCCTCCTAAGGTCTCGACTTAGCAAGCATTTCTCTAATCATTTTAGCTCGTGTAATCGTTATATTGATTGCAGTTTATACTACAACACTTGATGTGTTGAGTTTCAAATGATTAAATCAGCAAACACAAATAACGTAGCAAAGCAGTAAACGACACAAGGATTTTTATAGTGGTTCAAACCATTGTTCTACGTCCACTCTCCAGTCCTCTTGACTGAAAATTCACTAGAAGAATGAGTACAAGGTAGGGCCTGATCTCTAACGTTGAGCAGCTCCTCCGTCTGGTCAGCGCACACCTTCAAGCACCTCGATCTCCAATCTTCAACACGGTGTCGCTCCTTAGAGTGAGGACAAACCTCCCTTCTCCTCGGGCGTCGACTGCTGGGAGTTTTATAGTTCTTCCTGGAACTTTTCCTTGTGTTGGCGTAGCCTGTACAAATCATTCTTGCACCGCAATAGTGACTGCTAGATTTTTTCTGGAGTAGAAAGAATCCCAAATATACCTTTTGAATGCAGGTCTTCGAGCTTTTGTTATAAAAGCTTATGAAAAGCTTCAATTAAGATCTGTGCTCGGATGAGTTCGCGTGTTAGATAGAATAAGTTTTATCTCCTTTTTATCTATTGTATGTACGAATTCGCGAACCTTTGAATCAATTAAGGACGACACCTATTTATAGGTGAAGATTCAAACAATCGTTTGAATCTTGTCCGTTATACTCAAAGGGAATGCTCGCCTATCTGCATGCTTCCTTTTTCTGCAATGTGCAGAGACTCTTCAAGTCTCTTGGTCTCTGATTGGTGTAGCATCTATCTCTAGCCGTCATTTTGTCAGAATGGATCTTTTGTAGGTCTGAACCCCTTTGTTCTTCATGATGATTATTTCATCCTCTTGATTGGTTGGTTCTTCTCATAACTTGTGGTCCGTCTGATGTTCGGATTTGTAATCTTTCTCTTGATTGTTGAATACTGATTGTCATCTGCTGACTGCTGTTATGTGTCGGATCTTTCCGTAGATTGCTAGAGTTCTTCTTCCAGCATTCTCGTCGCTTCCTTCATATCTTTGGTCGTTCTGATCTTCAGCATTCTTCAGTGATTGAGTGAGTTTGCTGACTCTTTCAGCAAACTTGATCTTTTTCTTTTCTTAATCTATTACAACTCAAATATAATTTCCTATATGGGACTTTTTACAATTCACTCGATACTGAGTTGCTATAGCTTTGATCTACCTAAACATATCATAAAGTGATCATGAATTAGTTTACATTTGAGGGATCTAACAATATTCCTAACAATTTCCCCCTTTTTGGTGCGATCAAAGCCATTATCTAAAACTTTAATCTTGACTGATCATGGGAAAGTTGATTACTAAGATTACACAAAGGTTTCCTATCAATTCTATTCTCAGTGTCTAAACTCCCGTAGACTCAGCATTGTTCCTAAATATTCTCCTTTAACGTATCAAGGGTATTGCTCGATAAATAAGTCAATCAAGTAAATAACTTCAAAATCATATTACCAAGTCAGTACAGAGCATATTCACACATGATATCATCAAGCAATCACAGGAACATATCACACACATCACATTCCACGCAGTTCGCTGATTACACCAAGTGTGTAATTTCAGCTAATTCACTTAGATCAGCATTGGACAATGAGATGTTGTCTTCAACCTGGGTTAGTATTTTTATTGATAATCAAATATTCTGGTACAGTCATATAACCCAAATTGTAAAGATTGTTCAAGTAGCTAGGAGATGTAGAGTTTGGAGGGATATTACTTAGTTGTTGAAGAGTCTGAATCAGCGGCATTCTTGGCACTTGAGGAACCTGCGGTAGGCTTCTTCATTTTGCTGAGAGTCTCTGTTGTCTTCTTCATGAAGTTGTCCACGAGAGCTTCTCGCTCTTGTCTTCTAATTCTTTCTTTTTCTTCAATCCTTCTTTGTTCTTCTTTCTCTTCCTCCTCACGTTGTCTCCTTAGCTCTTCTTCTTGTAATCTTCTGGCTTCTAATCGAAGAATCATTTCTTCTTGCTCCTTTCTTCTTTCTGCTTCTTCGACTAACCTCTTCTCTTCCCCCTCTTTGATCGCAACAAAAATTCCAGTGGAGAAGGTCTCGAAGTTATCTAGTTGGATGGCAAGAATTTTGTCTTTGGTGGTAGAAATTTCTTTGCGCGTGATCGGTATCATCTGCTCTTAAATGCTTTATTCTACCATGGTATGAATAAAGTGTTGGAGATCTCTCTGATAGGTGCTGGTGTTCACATGCTCAATTGCCATGATTGTAGAGTCCTCAGCATGTACAATTTGATTTTCAACGGTAGACATGAGAGCGGTGTTGGCCAATCTTGCAGTGGAGGTGGATGGTTGATCAGCCGGGGCTATTTCAGAGCGAGCGATTTCCCTTCCTTCTTCTTCTGTAGTAGGATGTTGCTCGAACGACCTTGAGTCGTGTACTCTGAAGGGCTTGTTGGCAAGTTGATTCAAAACTTTCTCCTTAAATTCCAACATCTTCAACCCTCCTCTTTCTTTCTTTCAGCTTGTTGTTCAGCTAATTTCTTCCTTAGTTCTTCAGCAGTGGCCATTTGTCGTCTGGTGGAAGGAGATTTGAAATTCTAAGTGAATGGTGGAGATTCTTCTATGGCATATTCGGAGGGTGGCAAAGATCGATCGTCGGTGGCTACTCTGTGAGCCTTGATCTTCTGTAACCTTGCAGCAACTTGCTTCTCCGTATACTGTCTGTTGGATGTCTGGTCCATCCAATCGTCAGCCCATTCTTCTTCACTTCTCCAGTAGTTAAGACCCATCCTTGCCATCATGATTGAGCGATCCTCATAATGTAATTCATGAGTGACATAATCAAAGAATCGCCATCGCATGAATTCAGTTCTCAACCATTCTTGATCGGACATTTCTTCTTTAAGTTCAGCAAGATATGAGTCATTGACTTCGGCAGTAGCTTGAGTCTCTATGAAGATACTGATGTCTCGTACCCAGGAGATGAGATCCTCGTTCTCCTCATCCCTTACTGTGACAGTAGGACACCACTTTGCTATCCTCTTTGCCTTGTAGTTTTTGTCAGGTGGTCCTTCCATGGGCACTCTAAGAATTTTTGATCTGAATATGGATTCTCCATCGGTGACTGTGCCTGTATCTTCTTCATCAACAGAGCTGGGAAGATCACTGAAGGATATTCCTGAGACCTCTGGAGAGCTGGGAACAGGAATGCATCCTTGCCAGATGTCTTCTATGGTTCTTTCGAGCACTCTTGTGGTGTTTGCTTTCGTATTCCATCCTGGAACGGTAGAAGGTTCAATACCTAATTGTCGTAGATATTGCTCATTCCGAGCTTGCACACTGGCTGTAAGCTCTGCTTGTAATTATGCTCTTGTCTCAACATCTAGTGAGGTATTCGCTTCAACAATAGGTTCCTTAGCAGTTCCTCCTTCAGCAACTGTGGTAGTCTGGTTTAATGAATACGGGGTTAATATGATAAGAAGTGTTTTAGGAGAATGTATTAAAACATCATCAAAAATGGAAGACAGTCAAATTATGATCAATAATGTTTAATGTTATTAAAAACTGATAAATTCACTATATGACAATGACATGTCGAATTTTTAATTTGGCTATTGGGGTTTATGTTTTCCGCATTCTATGTAGATACAAAAGTATGTTGGAATTCTGTAGGCCTCAACATCCAATTTTGGTTACAACCACATAATCTCAGAAGACGTCAATAGTACGAGAGAAAATAAAAATCCAATTGGTTGATGCATAGCGCTATTGTTTTGTTTAATATCCGAAGTTGTATTCTTAACTTGAGTGCAGGTTGGCTATGAAGACATCAAAGCTTTTATTGAGAGGGCATTTGGAGCTCATAACAACGGAGAGGAACCCATTTGCGTTCAAGATGAAGTAAATATAGTTAATGTGTGTGAAAGTTTTGAAGATATATCTTTCCTGCTGGATGCTATGAATAATAAAGGCATATATGCTTTTGCTCAGATACTAACTAGGGGGTTGACTATATTCGATAAGACAAGTTTGAGTATGAAAAGAACAATCAGAGAATTGCTTTCAAAAGTAATTGCTGAGAAAAATGATATCTCCAAAGCAAAAATGAAAAGATGTTCAAATCTACTGAAAGACCCAACTAATTTTCGTGGAAATCAGATGGTGCACTTAACTGCTTCTGAATCTTATCATGTTGTTGCACTCAAGGTACTCGATGGGCTTCAAAATTTCCCTTCTAGAACAGTACGTGCAATGCATAGGAAGCTTAAAGGTGTTAAAGGGTACATCCCTCCTTTGCAATCCCAAAAACCTGGATGAAGTTCTACCAATTTGATCAAAATAGTAAAGAAAAGGTGCATGGAGTTATTATCAGACACTGGCACGGTGGATGAACCTTCTGAAGAGATGGTTGGAGCATTGGGTGTTGCAGGCTTAACCTTAAAGCTAATGATGAATCATTTATATGTGAGAGACTTCAGAAGATTTTCCCCTGAGATGGAAGCATTACATAATGATATAGCTAAAGCTATTCACCTACTGAATGTACCCAAAAAGTGAGCTTGATAGAATTGAAAAAAGTGCAGCTTTTGTTGGATCCTAATTTTAAGTTGTCCGTAAGAAGTCTGCGCATGGAAGTACGAAATTTATTGATTGAATATCTTTATGAGTGCAGTGATATGGAATATGTTCCTGATTATTTGATAGAAACTGTTGACATTATTAAAAGAAGATCTCAACGTCAGCCTCGCCAAAAAGGTTCTTTCTCCGAAGGTCTTTACATCTCCAAAAGAACTGATGAAAGAGGAAATAGAAAAATAGATACAATATGTATTGAACATCAGTGCTCAAGCTAAACAAGTTGTGGGAAATTTGATTCCAGAACATGAATTTGATGAAGAATTTGCTCATGCATACATGGACAATTTTGATGGAACTGATATCATGTATTTTTTGGATGATGACCAGAAAATTGGAGATAGTTCTCAGTAGTTTGAATTTCACTCATATAATTCATATGACCAAACATAAAGCATTGGGGAGATAATCCTGGCAGAGTTCAACTCTCTTGTTTCAAGAAGTATAAGAGATGGCTCTTTACCCTTTTCTCCAAATGGGACATCAGATCTGATTTGGAGACGAATCATCTTAAATTCCAATCCTCTGAGGACTCAAAAGTACTTAATAATCAATGCTTGGGGAGAGTGTACCCACGTGGATGTTCATCAGAGGAATTTGGACTGACTAACTCTGATTCTGTGAAAGTAACAACCAAACTGAGCTTGTCTTCTCTGAAAGTAACAAGTTGCTCTCCAGCAACAACCAAAAATGGATTCTCCAACTTCAAAGTGGAAGAAACAGATATTATCCATCAACAAAGCAGGTCAGTTAGTGAATACTTTAAGCTACAAGAAGCTTGTGATACTACTAGTATGGAAGCATGACGTATTGTGGGTTACATGCTGGACACACTAGCCCAAACTGAAAGTCTAGAGCTGTACCATGGTGATAGATTATATTTAAAAAGTCATTCTTCAGTTCATGTAGATACTGAAGGTAATATATCATTTCTAGTCATCTCTGCATGTTGCAAAATTCTGGTGGTTATCCTGCTTCCCTTATTTGTATTCCTTGTTTTATGTTTTCTTTTGCATTCATGTGTTGTTTTAGCATTAATGAACTACTTCTATATATGAACTTCAATTGTGTGCACCCCTGGCCTTGTATAGTTTATTAGTTATCTCCAGTAGTGTTGTGGGTTGTTATGTTCCCATAGAGCTTGAAGATGTATTTTATTTTTCAATTTTCTATTGTTTAAGATAGTATGTCTTTGCAGTAAATCCAGTTAGAGGATATATGATATGTCTTAACTAATAAAGAGGAAACTTGTTTCATGCCGCATCCAAGCAACACAGATCTTAAGTTGTTACTGGTGGTATGCATACATTTTGCTAAATGTAATATTTATTTTGCATATGCATCAGGTGCAAGGTGAGGAATGCACCTTTTCTATCCTATTATGCATTTCTCAAACCTCTAATTTTTTGTTGTTTGACATACTTGCTTTCATAATTTGCCATCTCATTGACTTCGTGTTGGCATATGCATTTTCAAGGTGGAAGCTTCAGCTGTAAAATTAACTCAAAAAGAAGGTGAGCTTATTCAAGAGAAATTTGAAGTAAAACAGCTAGTTAATTTTCTCAAGCAGATTTTGTATCTCATATCTTCCTCTACTTTTGTATCGCTTGTGGGTGTTCTTCATTTGGACCCTCATAAACTTTATGCAATTGCTTTGCCTTCATTCTGCAGGCTTCTGAAGTTGCCAAAAAATCGTTCAACCAAGAAAAATATTTTGCTTCCACATCTACTGGTTCTTCCACCAGGGATGTTTAGCGCACACTTGGTGATCATAGGCTCGGCCAAAGAATCCCTCTTCATGAAATAGTAGTACCCGACCTCATACCTACTCAGCCGGTACAAGTAGTGTCATTCACGAAGAGTGGGATACCCAAGGCCCGCGTTGAAAAACATGAGCAGCATCCCGAGCATGTGGCACCAACTAATCGGTGCCACCTGGAATGGAGCCAAGTTGTATGATTGAAGAACGACTTGAAAGAAGGCGTGCAGAGGGAGATCGATCCCATACTTAATAACCGGCATGAAGAAAGCCACATCTCGGGTTGCGGTGGTCGCCAGCACCTCTCATTGATTGTGGGCAGGGTGTACACCATCTTGTGGCACGCAACCCCCATCGAGTTCTTCGTCACGTTCTCCTTGGTGGCGAGGGACACCGCTAACCGAACCGGATCCGTGGGATTGATCTGATTTTTCTTTATGAAGGACGTGTCGACCACTATCCTCGTCAGCATCATTACTCAATCCTTCGTGATCGGATATCTCCTCGGGATCAAGGTCCTCGACAGTTGTCTCATGCTCGAACCGTCCGCCTTCAGAGCCCGAAGAGACTGCCTCCTGGCCAGACGACCTTCTAGTCTCGGCCTCGGTCGAACCCAAGGACAAGGAGGGCTCCTCCCATATTTCGATAGAAAAACCATTTCATATCTAGTAGCTGAAATCACACGAAACACGGAAATGCAGAGATTGGCAAGAAAACAGAGGTCCCCCACAAAGCAAGAAAGAAAGAGAAAATACGCACACAAGCAAACGAAGGGGAAAGAACCTCGAGAACTGAATATTCACAAGGATCCAACACATAATAACCACACTCAACAACCTCAACCAACTCGGCCGTGCACACGACTATCCCGAGAAAACATCACAAAACCAACAAATCGCATTTTTACACACCAATAAGCGTATGGAAGACTCAACACAACGTAATTCAAGAAGAAGCACAGAACCGAAGCCCAAGCCACCAACATTAGAAGAAGTTCTAAAAAAAGAGTACGAAGAGTAGAAGCTGAAGAAACGACGCAATCGGGAACCCAAGACACGAATTAAAACTTCACGACAAACGATCGCACACAAGATCAAAACAACAACCAGGCATGCAACAAAACTTGTCATGACACCAACACAATCGATAGAACAACAGACACCGCCAAAACAGTGACAACTATAGACGACCACAAAGTACTAAGAACACACCCATTCAGCAAAAAGAAGTACACCACACGCTCGAAGAAATGTCAAAACCGATAATCAGAACCAGAAACATGTAAAAAGGCAAGAATCAACCACAAGTCAGGGAAACAACATGAAAGAGAAATATATGCGCATATACCACAATCAAACGCAGGAAAAATTAAACCCCAACCACGAGTCTATGCGCATTAATCAGCATACACGCAGCGTTGAAAGAAGAAATCGAACAAAAAGAACAAGATTCAAAAGGTAAGCTTACCGGTATCGAGAGCGGAATGAGGAACGAAATCTCTGGAACACGCGAAGCACTTGCCGGAACAGCAGTCACCAAAATAATGATCGTCGGAACGGCGGCAGTTGGAGAATGGAGTGAGAAAAGGGCAGTTACGAATGTGGAAATGCAAAAGTGAAGAGTGAAGAGCGGTTCCCCCCTTTTTAACAAAGAAATTGTTCTCATTCTGGTAAAAGCCCTCGGAGTTAATGGTAATTACCATCATGCCACCGCAAGGGCGGCAATGTCAAAACTGCCCAAGTTAAAGGGTCAACAACGAGCACTCTCGGGGCTTGCACCCAAGCCCCGATCCTTCTCGAAATCGACCCGTTCCCAAGAAGTCCCAAGCTATAATTCTAGCTTTGTGGGACGAACTCTGACGCGATCAACACCACCAACGGGGATGTGGGGCTTCCTCGGGAACCCACAAGTGTCTCACGATCCGCTGGAACTCCTCTTGCCAACGCTCCCCGGAGCCTATACAGAGCGCACACACTCTGCAAGAGAACATTCTCCGAAATGATTCTAATCCGTTTGAATTACGGACCCACGCACTGGCCCACGGGGCGGTGTCCTGGTGCCACCCGATACAACCATATGCTTGCATTTCCAAGGAATCTTCATACTGGCACGGAGTAGTATCCTGGCTACTCCCCATCGGAGCTGCTCTCTCTGGAGGCACCTCCCGGGCCTCGAGGATAGTCTCTTGGACGCCTCGAAAACTCCACACTCTCTAACACATTCCGATTGGAGTTTTGATTCCAGCACATATCCGCAATAGGCCTAGAAATAAAAAGGGCTATTGTTGGGGCCAGGTCCCCAAGGTCCAGGCCTATTAAGTTCATCGGCCCAAGGCCCACGATTGTAGGCCCACTTGGAGTGACAGAAGACCTAGAAATGCCTAAGTCTAGAGATCGACACCAACCTCCTGAGCTCCTCGATTTCAAGCACCTGAAGGGATCAGTACCGAGGAGTTAGACGAGTAAACCCTAGAAGCCTGACGACGTGCGACCGTTGAAAGCCCTAACCGACCCCGGAAAACCCCGAGCAGTTCCGAGATTTGCAGCGACCACGAGCTCACCCACCTCTAGGGTTAGGTCAAATGTTCTCCCCCCTATCCTACCTATAAATAGGGAGGGAGAACTCAAAATTTTTATCTTTTTTGCGCTCTAAAAATTACGCTGTAACTTTGCTGAAATATCTCCGGAATTCCCAAATCGAATACGCATTGTCATCTTGTTGATTTATGCATTTTTCTTTATTCTTTCATCGTAATTCTCTTTAATCTTACGCTTTGTTGATTGTGCCCATTGTTGTTATTTGTTATCATTTATTACATTCTAAGAGCTTCATTATTCCGATGATTGGAACCTCAACAGTATATTATGTACAAGGTTTATTATATAATTTTAAACATATATCTCTTTTAATATTTTACAATGTATTAAACACAATTTACAATTAACATCTAAAAGTTTATTATTTAAACATAATTTATACATTTAATACATGAACATAATTCACAAATAATCTAATTTAATATAAAAAAGTAAAATTAAATATACGAATTGAGGTTTTGGTCAGTTCGATGGAAACTAAACCCAAAACCCCTCTCAATCGGACCAAAACTGGAATCATCCAAAATCTTTAAGTTTGATTCGATTTGCAGTTTACGGTTTGATTTTGCTCGCCTCCAGGGTGCTGGTCCTTGCAGTATTTGTTGAACCACAATCCAATATTGAAAAAGCTCTCCAAGTCGGACTGCGGCCTGCAAGCAGCAGAAAGCATGAGGCCCAGATTCATATAAAGATAAGGGAGGAAATGAAGCATTTATGTTTTGATTGGATTTATACATTTTCATGGCATGCACATCCTCAGGAAACATTATAATCTTGGTTTCTACTCCTCTCTCCTTCACCGCTCGAGCATACTGTCAGTGTCAACACAAGAACATTCAAATGTATTATTATGTTATATGTGTGAGTGCCAATAAATAATAGTTGATCTACATGGACAAAAGAAACTAGAAATTTTTTTTTATCCTTCATTTTAATGTTGTGAGGAAGAAAAATGAATTAAAAAATAGGATTAAAAGATTATAAGGAGACTGAAAATGTAGATAAACATGATTTTTTTTTAGTTTTATTCAATTTTGTATTTAATTTGTTACGAAAAATTTGATAGAGCCCCCTACATTAAATTTTTGGATCCGTCATTTCTTATGTAGTGATGTGTCAATATAATATTGATGTTGTGATCAATACTAATTATATTAAAAACTTGTAATTTATCTTCACATCAGCATATTATCATGTGTTCGTACCTGCAATCCTACTTTCATCTTTAAAAAGATAATGATACGGTGATGTTCGTACCTGCAATCCGTCATAAATTGGTACACGACGGTCCTTGGCACCAAGCAGAAACAGAGTAGGAGTTTTGACCTGGGGGAAAAAAAACATAAAATGTAATACAATAGGGCATAAATATCGATAAAGTAAATTTTACTACTATAGTCATAATTAAGAATATTAATAAAAATATAACGTGGGTCCATAGGAGCAACCCATTGGATCTTGGGCTTAGCTATATTGAACCTCAAACTAATTTTCAGGTCAAATACCCCAGCTTTTATCTGAACATGCCTAATATCAAGTCTCTCTCTCTCTCTAGAATTAGTACCTTGGAGACGTGAGAGATTGGAGACTTGGTGTGGAGCAGAGCGAGGTGGTGAGCTGAAGGAGAAGCAGATTTCCCAAAAGCCTCAAAGCAACACCAATCAGGTATATCACTGGTTCCAACCATCAGCGCCAGGTTGCACACTGGGTTCCTAGCTGCTGCTGCTGCAAACCTTTCTGGTGCCTGAAGTGATGAAAACAACAGTTTTTGCATCTCGTCGAATATTTGATCCCGTCATGCAAAAAAACCCCGAGCGAAATTGGAAAGGAACACAGCTCATTCAACCTGACCAATCAAGTGCGTCGCCAGGAACCCGCCGTGCGAAAGGCCCACCACGGCTATCTTCGATGGCTCCACAGCCCCCTTGCCGATGACATGATCTACGGCACTGAGCACGTCCTCAACATCCTGGAGATTGCCCCAAAACGAGCACTTTTTTTTTATTTTTTTATTGCTTCTGGAGATGAATAAACACTCTACCTGTGAGCCCACTTTCCCTGGAAGAGACTGCAATGCTTCCTCACCAAATCCCAGAGAGCCTCTTCAAAAAACCAAATGAAATTAGAATTGAAGGGATGAGAAACTCGAGCTCGAAGGCATACCTGTAATTCACAATGAGCAAGCTATAACCAAGTGAGCTGAGAAAAGCTGACGACTTGGAGAAGCTTGTCAAGGAGACGTCATGGGGGCCTCCATGAAGGATAACGATTAAGGGATGCTTTGTGGACTTGGACCAAACCAATATAGCTTCAAATGGTTTTCTCGAACCTACAACATGCATTTGCATAATATAACTAACTCAAAAAGAGCTACTAAATCATTTCAACTATTTTATTTTACCTACCTTCTGTGAGATTCTCAGACACATCCTTCACTGGTATTTTGAAGATACTGAATTCGAGTGATGCCAGCAACGACGAAGCCTGGATATAAAACACAGAGAGAGATGAGTATATTGCATAGAATTAGAGGAATCCGACCGCACCTTTTCCGAGCATTTTGTAGTAGGACTTGAAACATCCAACCAACTACATTTCGCATCCTCAGATATCTTCCCGTACTTGATTTCAGGAACTTCAACTGGACTACTGCACACTTCAAACAGAAAAAACCCAAAGAAAAAGAAAACATTTAATACGAGGAACGAACTAAAAATGAGCAGAATATCAGTACCACTCCTACCAGCAATAACGTTATCATCGTCAAGTGCAAGGACATCCCAAGAAGAGCTTGAGCTGTCGGGGCTGATTCGCGATACTTTGCCACTGCGAATCATGTAAAACAGATATTGTATGTTATATCGAGAATTGAGATTGATCGACAACACATTTGCACAGCTACCTTGATACATTCACTGATAGGATTGTCTGAGTGCTACCCCAAACAGAAGATAAGACCACTGTCCTTCCATCAGAAAGCCAAGGTTTCGTGAGAAATTTGGAGCAGTAAAGCCCGGGGAAGCAGCCATCCTCAGGGCACATCACGACACGAACCTAGAAAACAAGCACGAGGGAACATGGGAATGGATGTCAAGAACAATCTTGGTTTTGGTTTGCTAATTCTGCTTCTAGAGTTAACAGAAGGAAGAGCAGACCACGTCGTGAATCTCCAAGGATGGGCCTAGTTTCCCAGCAGACGGCCACTCGATCTTATGAAGTGACTCCGTAGCCAAATGTGCCCCAGAATCAACTGAACTTCGTGTAGACAGAAACACTAGGAACTTCCCATCTGGGCTGAAGACAGAGAGTTTATGAATCACATAAATGCTTGCAAGAATTTTGTTTCTGAAAATGGCTGTTTAGCATACCTGAAACGTGGATTCAAGGAACTACTGATGCTTTGAGTCAAGTTAATTATGACAGATTCTTCACTCCTGAGATTTATAACACATTCAAAAGCATGACTAGTCATTCTATGCATTGTTAATACAATCAACTAGTTATGCTTATGGCAGGAACGCCTACCCGGTTACACATTCGAACAATGGAGCTTTGACTGCATACAAGGCACAAGGCCTATTACTGCAATACTTCACACCAAACTTCCTACCACGCGATGACCATCCAACAAAAACCAGATACTGTTGGGATCCAACTGATGGAGCCCATACAACTTGCCCGACGCTCAATTCTCTTCCCACTCCCGTCACAGCCAGTACCACTCCACTGCAGAGTCTTCGTTTTTAGGGTCGTAATCATGAAGAAGTTAATTCATCAACAACTGTAATGCAGGTTTTACCTGTCAACATTGATAACAAACAGAGCAGGTTGCCTTTTCCCAGCATAAGTCTCTCCCCAGTCCTCTTTCCAATCACCTTGACCCTTCCAGATACCACAATCCATATCCGAAGCGCCATTTTTTCTGTAACCCAAGCCATCGAAAGTAGGTCTCAGGTGATCAGGCTCCTCAGCCACATAAGCTATACTAGTTTCATCAAAGCTCCACGATATTCCCTCAAACCTGGCACCAGAGAATATTAATAGGTTAAATAGACACAGAAGCTGAATCGAATTCGTTTGCAATTACTAGTAGTACTACTTCACCATCCATCTAAATAAACCATTCCATGGATGGCAGCAGGGATACAGAAGTCCTTCTTAACACCAGATGGATCCCATATTTCAAAATGTGTTGGAGAATCGCCTTCAGAATTCCGGATGACAAGAAGTTTGGATCCGGATGGAGAGGGAACTATGGAAGACACACCAGTAAGCTCAATAGGAAATCTAGCCCATTGAAATCTCACAGAATTGCCACTTGTATGCGAAATATGACTGGTTAGAATGGATTTCCGCAACTTGTTGGATGAAAGATTTGGCTGGTTGATCAAGAACATGGCGCGACAACCATCTTCTGCAGAAGATAGCAGCAATTCAAATATGTTTCAGTCAAGAATAAATGAAACACGCATGAGAAATGCTAAAAGCATTGCAAGATTCAGCAGCAATACCGGTCTCGGATTTAGAGGTCCATGCTTTATCAATGGTGGGGATATTTGTGAATTCTTGGAGCAACCTCGACATAGAAGCATATTCTTCAGTATCTGCATCTAAATCTACTGGCATATCTTTTTTGGGGCTTCCAAAAGCATCATCCATTACTAGTCGAACTGCTAAGCTTCCCTAGATGTAAAACCAGATCAAAATGATTAATAAAAAGCTTATCAATGAATAAAAAGGGATTAATTAGACCAGATGATGTGCTGAAAAAGGTTGACAAACAACAGGTTGGAGGAGAGATGTCCATCAATAATCAAGGTAACAGTTATTTGCCTTCTGAAGATACATTTCTGGAAAAATCAAGTGGCATACGTTTTCTTTGGAAGAATGGGAGAATAAATGGGATATATATAGAGAGGCATAAATATAATTCAACCATAAGAATTTCGATTTCCTTCCAAAAAAATTCTACTATTCAGAAGTTCCCACCATTTAAGAAATAGTTGGAAGATGAAATAGAGTTGAAAGAACAAATCTTGGATGCTAAAGTTTAAAAATAAAGAAGAAAATAATAATGATAATCGCCATGAATTCATAAGGTGCAGACATCGAACTCAAATCCCACACAAATACAGAATTAGGAGAATCCCACATACTGAAAATACGCTACACAGCAATTAGTTCCTCGCATAAATAAGTCAACTCATGACACACATAAGTAATGCTGCATTACAAAATCAAAAAACATTAATATAGATAATAATTACATAGTGAGAGAGAAGTACCAGGAGGAGAGAGAATACAACTGTTAGAAGAGGAGGCGGTTTTCAATTGGGAAAATACTAAAGAGATAGCAAAAGGGTCTCTTGGGAAGCGGAGGCTGTGCGCTCTCAGGAAAAGAAAAAAAAAAAAAAAAGGATTGGACCTGATGATTCATCATTTGTAAATATATGATTTCACTAACTTTCTTATTCATATACATAAATGCATACAAAATTCCTAGTATGTTTGATATTTCATATGGTTCTTTCATTGTATGTGATTAGTGTTAAGGCCCATATCATCTTGTCTCTAGTCTAGGCCCATATTAATATATATAACCCTAATTGTAATTCTAGATTTTGTCTTGGTGTACATTCATAATTTATAACATGGTATCAAAGCCAAATTAGGGTTAGGGTTAAAATTTCCTTTCCATTTTTACCCACTCAGATCCTGTCCGCCGGCCGCCGTCGCGTCCACCATCCATCCGCCGGCCGCCGTCGCGCCCACTGTCCGCCCGCCGCCGGCGCAAAAAAAAAAAAAAAAAAAAAAAAAAAACTGAAACTGCGATTTCAGTTTTTCTCTTTGTGCGTTGCTTCTCCTGCACTGCTCCCCATTCTGCCGTGCCCAGCCAGCCCCTGCGCGCCGCCGTCTAGGGTTCGGCTGCCTCTCTTTGCGCCTTCTATTCTCTGCCTATCTTCTATTCTTGCTGGCTGCTGCTGTTTGGTATGCAATACTGCTTGCCACGGGTTTTCTACTTGCTGCCAACCTGGTTCGGAAGTTGTGCACCTTGTACTGTTGCTGCGAACTTCATTCGAGTCCGAATCCAACACCGGTGCTGCAGCCCCACTAGCTGCTTGTCTGTTCTCTACTGCTGTATTCCACCATGTCAAGTATCAATCATATTTCCACTCATAGAGGCACCGTTTCAGTTGCTGCCACATCACTTCTCCATGCTTCTCGGTCATGTTGGATACTTGATTCAGGGGCCTCATTTCATGTGACATCTGATCAGTCACACTTAGTTGCCTGCAAACCAGTCACTAATGGCATTTCTATTCAGACAGCAGATGGTACATCTTGCTCTATCACTCATCAAGGTTCAATTTCTACTTCAAATTTATCGGTTCCTGATGTATCTCTAGTACCTCAGTTATCTATGAACCTCCTTTCAGTCGGTCAGCTTACTGACCATAATTGTTTTGTTGGATTTGATGACTCCTCCTGTTTTATTCAAGATCGTCGAAATGGAACTATCATTGGGACTGGCCATCGTCGTAGAGACTCTCCTAGCCTATATATACTTGACACCTTACATCTTCCTCACTCTAGTGCTTGTGTGTCTTCTGCTACATCATCGTCCCCTATCTCCTTTGCCCAGTGGCATCATCGTTTGGGTCATTTATGTGGATCACGTTTGTCTACTCTAATACATAATGGAAGTTTAGGTCATTCATCTATTGAGTCTAACTTTCACTGTAAGGGTTGTAGGTTAGGAAAACAAACTCAACTTCCATATCATTCTAGTTTGTCTCACTCTGCTAGACCATTTGATCTTGTTCATTCGGATGTATAGGGTCCTGCTCCATTTCCCACCAAGGGTGGTCATAAATATTATGTCATTTTCGTTGATGATCATTCTCGTTATACTTGGATCTATTTCATGAAACACCGGTCTGAGTTATGTTCCATTTACCAGTCCTTTACTCGCATGGTCCACACTCAATTTTCTACTCCTATCAAAGTTTTTCGTTCTGATTCTGGTGGTGAGTATATGTCTGATACATTTCGTCATTTTTTGACAACTGAGGGTACTCTTGCTCAACTCTCTTGTCCTGGTGCTCATGCTCAAAATGGTGTTGCTGAACGCAAACATCGCCATTTTATAGAGACTGCACGCACATTATTGATTTCCTCTTTTGTACCTTCTCATTTTTGGGGCGAAGCTATTTCCACTTCAGTCTATCTCATCAATAGGCAACCATCATCCAAATTGTCTGGAAAATGTCCTGGTGAAGTACTTTTTGGTATTCCTCCCAAGTATGATCATCTTAGAGTTTTTGGATGCACATGTTATGTTTTGCTTGCCCCTCGTGAGCGAACTAAGTTGACTGCACAATCTGTTGAGTGTGTCTTTCTAGGGTATAGTCCTGAGCATAAAGGTTATCGATGTTATGATCCTTCTTCACGTCGCATACGCATTTCACGTGATGTGACTTTTGATGAGAATCGTCCTTTCTTCTATAACTCCTCCACGCAGGCCTCTTATTCTCCCACAGAGTCCACATCTTTTCTTTACCTTCCTCCTATTTCTTCTACTACTAATATCACTCCACCATCTCCTCCTGTTACACTCCTTCCTGATCCCACTCCTACCACTCCTACCATCACACCCACCACTAGTGACCCTCCACCACTCATTCCTCATAAGCCACCCATTACACATGTCTATAATCGTCGTTCCAAAGATCTTATTACAGTTCCCTTTCCTCCTACCTCATTGGTCAATCCTGATGTTCCCATTTGTAATGACACTAACAATTTTGATGAGTTACATGATACTTCTGATGAGTCACAGGTTGGACAGAGATATAATCTTCGCAATCGTACTACTATTGCCCCTCCTGACAGATTTGGTTTTTCACATGTGG
Source organism: Plectranthus barbatus (assembly GCA_026898455.1). Lineage (NCBI taxonomy): Eukaryota > Viridiplantae > Streptophyta > Magnoliopsida > Lamiales > Lamiaceae > Plectranthus > Plectranthus barbatus. The sequence continues at coordinate 424,762 of JAPKLW010000214.1, forward strand.
GTGCTATTATTGCCGAGCCAGCTGATCACTGTAATTTCTACAGATTAATTATAGAAATAGTGGCAAATAAATTTGTAAACCCTAAAGTTATTGATCCAGGGGAATGAAGCAACGAAAAACCTTAAGTACTAAATCATAAGTTCTCAAAATACTGGTCAGGAAAAACAATTAAAAAGTTTTGGTTGTTTTGAAAATCGCAATACTTGCTAATGAAAATTAAACAAGAAATTAAAAGGCTTTTGGATTCAAATAAGAAGAGCACAGATTCCAG